>JADLZN010000051.1:726159-741965 GCA_018155175.1 Sinocyclocheilus anophthalmus
GTTTGGACCAACTTTAGGGTGAGTAAATGACGGATTGTTTTATGCTGGTTGTCAACTAGCTTTAAATCCGTTTTAATAACATTTAGTTAGAACTCGCATGATTCTGGATACAGATAATCTATGAAATTTTAGTTTCAAACAGACATCACAGTTTTGAACAGACAACTAAAAATAAAATAAAATTTACTAGAAGTTCTGACAAAATGTTAATGCTGCAGTCTATTTAAAATGCTTGATCTGAATTCATTTAAAAATGGTCTGAATGAATGATTAAATAATTCATTAATACATATACTTAACTTGTTTCATTACTGGATTAATCTGGGTTTTTTAATGAATCTCTTGAATGATTCAATGACAAATACATGTGTTTAACAGTCACTTGTCGGCACCTACTGGTGTAACGTCACTGATATAATCTTTATCTGAAGTGTCACAGTGAAAAACTGTGACACAGTCATACCTACACATGACAACTGTCCTCTCTGTCTGGATCAGTAGGTGCATTGACATGAAGCATTGTGTTCTGAAAAAGCTCCATGTAAACAAATCAATTGAAATAAAAATGCTCAAACCGATTAAAATTTAAATTGCTTTAGAAAGGTGGGATAAACCTTCTCTAATCCATTAAATAGAACATGTAAACACTTGATCAAATTGAAAACTGAACTAGAAAAGTTTTGCGCATGTGTATTGAAGTAGAAATTATGTTTAATGCACAAAATGAGCTGATGTTGTAATATTATATTAAAGAATATAATAAATGACTGCCGTGTAAATCTAAAATTCTCTTTTTACTTATTGACTGAAGTGGTGCAGGACAACGTTGTCCCACAAGTGACTGTTTCGGACTCTGATCTGCAAGACACCAAGCATGGGAAGGGGTGTTTATTGCTTGGTTAGTATGAGCAGCACAGCACAAAACTTTGTGTGCTTGTCGTCTCCTAATTAGGATTAAAAATAAGATAGATGTTAAGTTTGATTTTTAAAACAAATGGATGTTTACACCATGTCGACGCCAGTCGCGAGCAGCGAGCGGTGCGGCGCGACTAAATGCAATAGAACCCATTATAATCAGTGACTCTGTCTACACTGGATGCGATGCGACATGATAAATCCCCGACAGCAAACTGATGCTTCGTTCTATTTATGATGTACTGACACCTAGTTAAATGATTTTCAACGCTTGCTTTGTCTGTCTAGTAGACAGACTTTAGCTGTTGAGCCATGGCGCAACATGCCACTGTCAGCGCCTGATTCTGTGACACAGGTGTTAGTATGCACAACACAATCATATGTCATTTAGGAATAAGAGTAAATGGGGTTTGGATCTAGATTATGATCTTTTAACGATTAATCGTGCAGCTCTAATTTCTGATAATAGATGCGTCTCCATATATTTCTGATCATATTTTTAGAGAAACATTACACTTAATTCATAATAAATCATAATTATACATTGTATTAAAGGGATAGTTCACTCAAAAATAAAAATTATGTCATCATTTACTCACCAAATCAGTTGACGGGCCCCACTGATTTCCACAGTAATTTTTTTCCTACTACTGTATGGAAGTCAATGGCTACTGTGAACTCTTTGGTAATATCCACCACCATTCTTGAAATTGTGCGTAGTTTGTGTTCATCAGAAGAAAGAAATTCATACAGGTTTGGAAAAACATAAGGGTGATGAAGGGTAAATGATGGTAGAACTTTCATTTTGGGGTGAACTGTCCCTTTAAGTAAATTATGTAAAATCAAATTAAGTAAAATTATTACATTTAGTCAAATCAAAACATCTCGCATATCACAAAAGGTCAGTGAATCCATACCAGAAGTGACAGTGCAGTGTAGAAGATAAAGGACAATCCTCCTCCAAGTGGCCAGTAATCAAGCTGTGTTCACAGGCTGGCGATGAGGTTGCTTGGGCGTTCTCACTACTGGTTGCCTTCACAGCGAGTCAGGTTTCTTGACGCTAATTCGCTGGACATGCCCTATCCTGTCACCAATGGCCTCTGTTGCCGGAAATCACCAGCTCTCCATTGAAATGAATGGGATCGTGTTGCTTTGACGTTGCGTGTGGCTTGTAGAGTGAATGGGGCTTCAGCTGGATCCTTGGAGAATCTGGAGTGGGGTGGGTCCTTAATAAGAATTATTTTTTTTTAACCATTCTTTTAAACAATCTTAAACGTATTTAAATTGTACTGCCATTTGACATTATAAGCCATTTAGACAACATAAACAAATTCTCAGCTTTAAAACTGTAAGTAATGATTCAAAATTTAAACCTAATGCATGACAAGATTCATCAGAAAAATGTGAATGCCCCCAAAAAAGACAGAGGATTCACAAAAATGGACCCTTTCCATAGATATCATAGCAAGGTAAACACAACTGTAGCTAATTTGTACACCACAATCAAACCAACCTTCATATAATTTTCCCTGCAGCAGCATTTATCCTGATAGGACACATCTGAAGGTTGTGATGTTCTCCAGTGAATGAAATAAAGGACTGATGATGGTGACAAGTTCTATTCCCCTTTTTTTGTGCCACCTCAGAGGAAGAAAGACAACAGGGAAAAAAGTTACTAATTTTCTATCACCAGTGGAGGAAACATCTTACAAATGTACTTATGATTAGAATCATACTTAAGATATTAATCCCAATATGAGATCTAGAAACGGTTAAAACTGAATAACATCTTACTGTAGTCTCTGTGTTGGGTGCCTCTTTTCCCTGAAAAACGTGTGCTTGATCTAAAAAATGTAAACCAATATCTTATCATTAGCAGTTATCAGTATTTGTAGAGGTGAAAAAAATAAAAATTACTCCGAAACTGTCATCGACACAAGCATAACAAATATAAAACATTTCTCAACTTTCCTATATATTCCAGTGTTTCCGAGTGTAAATTGCAGTTTTCTCATTCACTGTACTTATTCCGATGCTCCTTTACTTCTCACGAGTTTGAGTTTTAAACTAGCTGACATTAATACAAACACACAGATCACTGAAATACATAACTACTAGCCAGCGCGCTAACGCTAATCGCGATTAACCTCTCACTCACATAAATTATGGACACAAAACATAACTTTACGTTGGTTTGACTGAAAAATGTTGTGTTACCTGATATGCAGTCTGCCCCTTCCTCTGTGTTCACACTCCAGCTTCTGTTCTCCGTTGACATGTCACAACTCAAATTAGTTTAAAATAAGAATGTAACAGCACATAATCAGGAACTGAGGGACCGAGTAATCTCGCGGGTCAGTAGCAAACACACAGCACCAAACGGACGTATATTCAAACCTGACCAGTAAGAAGGCGCGCACTTTTGTCATTGGCCAGTTTCGTGGATGACAGTCAGATTAGCCAATCATGATGAAAGCAACCAGGTGAAACAACCAATTGCAATTGTTTTAGAGTGGTAACGAACGTAAAGAGTTTTTTTTTTTTTTTTTATCTAAAAATACAAATTTTTTTGAATGATTTGTTTTTGGTAAAAACTTTTTTTCAATGATTTAGTATTAAAATTCATATCAACATTGTGTAAACGTTAAAACAGCAACTGACATTATTTCAATCATATTTCAACTTTGAAGGTTGGTCATGTGCCAACTAGACTGAAAAGAAAAGTCTGTACTGTTGGTTCAAAAGAAAACTGAACGCAATATATTAACTGAATGGAACTTTATTCTGAACATGTGTGTCATATGCTGCAAACACGATTTCTGGATTTTTCCATCAGAAACATGAATTTCAATTCTATCTTTCTTCCATTGGGCTATTTAATTATCTGTTACTAACCAACTGACCATTAAACTCTGGAGTACTTCTGTGAAATCAGGCAGCTTTTGCTAGGGGTTTGAGTTCTTCTACCCATCTCAAAGCCACTATAATCCAATTATTTTGATAGATAATTGGCTTTCTGTAACCCGTTCTTCATATTGCACAGTGACCATTTTCTGGATATTTTGAACCATTTGTATAGATTTTGAAACAACTATATGGAGATAAGCATGTGCTTTGCAGACCATTGCTGATGGCACTGTGGGTTTAATTTGATTTGTATATTCCAGGGCTTTTCAACTGACTCATGAATTCTTCAACAGTCCTAAATGTACTGTTGAGTTTAGTTCTATCTCTAACCAAACACACCAAACAAGCTAATCACAGTGTTCACAATTATTTGTGAATAAGAGACAGGTGTGTTTAATTAGTGTTGAAATTAAAGTCTGCTATAGGCCTACACCAGCTCTCCAGGACTGGAGTTGAGAACCAGTGGCCTATTCACCTTATGTAGCCCACCTTTTTTTTAGTGCTGCTTTTGCTGTCTTCTGTGATCTGACAGATTTATAAATGAATCACTCGTTTTAAAATCTTCCTGGTCTACTGACATTTGTTAAGACGTTTGCTTTAAACATTACATTGTTCATGATAACTTTCATTAATTCTACAATACATAAAACCACTTTACCAGCTAAATTACTTAGACAGCGATGCCATAGAAATTTACAGAGCTACCGCACAAACGGAAGTTCAAACACAATATTCTGAAGATGGTGACGTGCTTGTTTCTCTGGAGAATAAAGTCAATACTGTACTCACATAGATCCCAAACACACTGCCCAATCTGTTCCTATAGTACCTATTTGTGTACTATAGGGTCCAAGTCAGCCTATATAGGACTGATTATGTTTGCTAATTTCTTACCCAGAATGCTTATGTCTTACCCAAGAGGGCCCCATATTAGTGATGGGAAGTTCGAATCATTTTACCGACTCGGACCTTTGAATCTCGTTCAGCAAAATGAACAAATCCTTTTTCAAGTCTCAAGTTTATTTCATCATTTAGTGGCATTAATCTGATACGTTTACAGCCAATTCCCCGAAACAGCCACCTACGCAATCCCTGTAATATTCCAAATTGAAAATCAAATGCAGCCAAAGTTAATTTTCTGGGAACTAAATATGACTTTACCTCAATTCTTTAATTCCTTTGTCACGTGACAGATCATGGAACAGCTCAATCTGAATGACCCTCACTACACGTAGAGATTACCCTAGGTGGGTACTACCTTGGGCCAGTGTAGGCAGCTTATATGGGAATGATTGTGTTTGCCCATGTTTTACACATATGGTTTGGCAAAGTGGGCCGCGTACATGTTTCTCCATTCAGAACCCATATAGAGGTTGCCTATGTGGGTACTACCTTGGGCCAGTGTAGGCAGCCTATATGGGGATGATTGTGTTTGCCCATGTTTTACCCATATGGTTTGACCAAGAGGGCCCCATATGTGTTCCCCCATTCAGAACCCATATAGAGGTTGCCTATGTGGGTACTACCTTGGGCCAGTGTAGGCAGCCTATACGGGACTGATTGTGTTTGCCCATGTTTTACCCATATGGTTTGGCAAAGTGGGCGCGTACGTGTTTCCCCGATTTCAGAACCCATATAGAGGTTGCCTTTGTGGGTACTACCTTGGGCCAGTGTAGGCAGCCTATATGGGACTGATTGTGTTTGCCCATGTCGAGCCAGTATGGTTTGGCCAAGAGGGCCCCATGTGTGTTTCCCCATTCAGAATCCATATAGAGGTTGCCTATGTGGGTACTACCTTGGGCCAGTGTAGGCAGCCTATATGGGAATGATTGTGTTTCCCCAAGTTTTACCCATATGGTTTGACCAAGAGGGCCCCATATGTGTTTCCCCATTCAGAACCCATATAGAGGTTGCCTATGTGGGTACTACCTTGGGCCAGTGTAGGCAGCCTATATGGGACTGATTGTGTTTGCCCATGTCGAGCCAGTATGGTTTGGCCAAGAGGGCCCCATGTGTGTTTCCCCATTCAGAATCCATATAGAGGTTGCCTATGTGGGTACTACCTTGGGCCAGTGTAGGCAGCCTATATGGGAATGATTGTGTTTGCCCATGTTTTACCCATATGGTTTGACCAAGAGGGCCCCATATGTGTTTCCCCATTCAGAACCCATATAGAGGTTGCCTATGTGGGTACTATCTTGGGCCAGTGTTGGCAGCCTATATGGGACTGATTGTGTTTGCCCATGTCGAGCCAGTATGGTTTAGCCAAGAGGGCCCCATATGTGTTTCCCCATTCAGAACCCATATAGAGGTAGCCTATGTGGGTGGGGGGTACTACCTTGACTAAGGATGTACAGGCAGAACCTATATTAGGACTGAAATTGTGATTACGCCCATGTTTTACACACAGATGTATTAATGAACCCAAATGAGGTCCCCATATGGTTTCCCACCAATTATCTAACCCATACATAAAGATTGACCATATAGTAAGGATACTACCTTGGGCACATGTGTAGACTCCAGCCTATATGGGGGAATGTATTAAATATGATATTGCCCATAGTCTAACCCAATTGTAAACACCATAATTAGGCCCCATATATGTGTTGCGATATATATAGAGCCCATGACACTCATTTCACCATTTGTGTACACCACTAGGCCCCACCTAGCACGGCGCCCAATCTTATTTTTGCACACTGTGGAGACCTACTTGCTGAACCAAGTTGGCCCCAGATAAGTGCCCATTTTGGGACCATGCCCACTTGGTACCCAATTTAGCCCACCACTCATACAAACCATTGGGCCACACATAGACTAGTTAGCTGGGTAATAGAAGTACAGAGATGAAATAATATCATCCATAGTGTAATCTCATTACACATTCCACTTTAGTCCGTACTCTCATCACCACTAGTCACCCGCGCGTTATAAGATTAACATAGTGATCAGTCTCTTAAAGTGCACACCGCACTATAATGTGATGCATAAAAAAACATAGTTTTGGCCGTTACAGACTACATGGTACAGACATTACAAAGCCATCTGATGTTCCATTTATCTAAATAAATAGACCTAACATACTGTATATGGCTCTTAAATCACTGCTTATAAAAATTCAGTGTTGTCATATTTCGAATACCTCAACTGAATTGAGGTCATTTGTTTTATAATTTTATTACTGACTGTGTACTTGTTTTTTTTTTGCAAATTCAATTCAGTTTGAAATAAAAAATTTGAAATCAAGCTTCCTTGTGCTGTAAGCTTTGGCAACAGAGTTACCCTATTTTAAAACAAATACACAGAATGAGCAAATGTTTAAAGATTGAGATTTTTTTAATGTAATTGATCATAATTTATATGTATAAATAAAGCTATATTAAACTTGTTCTCATATAAAGGAATGTGTTTTTTTTTAGAAGACTTGAATAAACCAAATTTTCAAATCTTGAATCATTATTCCTTGAAAAAAGGGATGGGACAAAAAATATTTTAAATTAATTAAAATACTATATATATTTTATACAGTTAGTTTTTTTTTATGTTAGTTTTGCCAGTGGTATTGAAAATGATTATTTGTCATGAAATCAAAAATGACCCTACTTTTTTTTTTAGTGCACATTACTAGTCTTGTGGTGAAAAATTGAACCATGCAAGTCAATGCACTGGAAAAAAAAGGTTTGCTGTTGTAATCTTTAATCAAAAACTGAAAATGTGCTTCCGCTCTGGCATGGCGTTCTCGCTCTAAAGACATCAGTTTGACGGCTTGGGGAGAATCCGCTTGTTAAGTCATGACGTAAGGACTGCTGTTTCCGGGTCCAAGCCTCTACTCATTTCACTTGAGAATACTATCTTAGCAGCCATTTATGAGCATTATTTAATTAATATTACATATTTAAGCTAAGCATTTAAATATGTGCTGTGCACACTACAGTCGCCGTGCTCACAGTGTCTCAGACACTAATATTTTAGCTGAATCACTGTCTGGTCATCTGGGATTTCAGTATGGAGATAAAGGTTAGGGTTATAATTTTTCAGTATTACATGACATTGTGGGTGTATATTAGCACAGTTTGTTGTTGTTTTTTTTGTTGGGGCGTCTGGCAGAGCGTAAGGACCCAGAAGCAGTGAAGCGTGATATCAGACATGACATAAGCAGATATTCTTAACCACTCCTATCCAACCGTGAATCTGCTATGAGCAAGAGGTGGAGTGGAGGTGCACCACAATAAAACCACGCCCTTTATTCAATATTCCATTTCACTTGGAAATACATCACAACCCTGAAGTCAGTTGCATCTTCCGGTTCACAGGTATTTTACTATTGATATTTTTCAAGGTATTGAAGTTAGAAATTTCTGTATCATGACCACTAATTCACATACTCTGTCAATAAGATAAAAGTGGGTTTTGTACTAAGTAGCTATTATCCACATAGATCTTCGATATGAATTAATATTTTTTGGTAATTAATTAAATATCGCCAGCTAAAAAGTAACCAGTAACTAGTACTCCGAGTAGTTTTTGAGAAGAGTACTTTATGTATACTGATTTACTTAATACTGTTTTGACACCATACGATATTACTTGTAATTGATTATGATATTTCCGCAATGTAACAAGTACACTATGTACTATAAATACAAATTTTCAGTACTCTTTCCACCACTGCTAACTAGCGGAAGTGTTTGTGGGCAGGTCAGAGTATTCCTATTTCGCGGGCAGGTGGGATTATGCAAATATATTACTGTATATACGTATAGGTAACAGGCAGAAGATTTGAAAATATAATGACTCATTAAGGCCATTCAGAGCCGACTCTTTCTTTTGAGACACAATATCTTTATTTATCATGCACTTTCTGAATAAACAGAACTTTGCAGGCTGTTTGCATTGAAGGATAGCTACACTACAAACTGCAAAAATATATATTTTTCAAAAACCCATATGACCTGATCTTTAAAGAAGCCACCAACTTAACAGATAATTTCAGAATCAGAGGATCAGAATGAGGGATGAAAATATTAATTTTCCATATACATTTATGTACATTTTAAAGTCACGCAATACAAACAATCTAACATTTGTACCACAAAACAGCTGCTGAAATACAGAATGCGATTGCTGA
The DNA here is from genome assembly GCA_018155175.1 of Sinocyclocheilus anophthalmus. Lineage (NCBI taxonomy): Eukaryota > Metazoa > Chordata > Actinopteri > Cypriniformes > Cyprinidae > Sinocyclocheilus > Sinocyclocheilus anophthalmus. Next base: position 735,113 of record JADLZN010000051.1, read on the forward strand.
AAATAGGTAAATACAAATAAGTCATTCTTATTTGTTCATGCTAAAGTTCACTGCAGCTAGTTCGCATTTTCAATAGCCCAAATCTAAAAGCCCGTCACAAAACACAAGTGCTCAAATAAAGTACTTTGTAATGTACAATTGTTTTCTATAAAAACTGTAGAGAAAAACAAAAAAAAAACCAAACCAAAGAAAAAAAAAAAAAAAAAAAAACAAAAACAAAAAAAAACGAAAAGAACATTAAGATGAATCTAAATCCAATCGCGAACATACGAAAGGTGTAACTGTCCCAGTGAGATTGTTCAAAGGGGAAAAACCACAAATAGAGGAACTACACAAAAACAACAACAACATAGTAACCAAACTGGTCGGTTACAACGGCATGCCTATTTTTCATGTAGTTCACTAGCTACACTCACTTAATACTAATTTTTGTGTATTTTTTTTCTCTCATGCAATCTTCTTTTTACTCTCACTCTTTACATTTGTGGTGACAAGTGGCCCATAACTTTTTGAAAACTAGGATTAAATTTAGTTGTATGTAAATAGGGTGAAGCTAATTGTGTATATACACTGATCCGAAAATAAAAAACAAAAAAAAAAAAAACCACTGGAGCATTGCCCCGCCTGCCACCAACACAAATAATTACCACACCAATCATAAGCAAGACAAACCACCCTGTTACAGCCACCAAAAGAATTTGATCATAGATTGTGCTGTCAACATAAGTTTGTAACCTCCTCACAGGACAAAGCCTGTGCAGTCGCTGTGGAGTTCCCTTTAAGCCTCCTGCGACTCTAAGAGCAGAGGATAAAACGACTGCAACACCACAACCTAAAAGTGAAATTAAGTGGTCGAACTTAGGTCCGCTTGTTGTAAAACAAACCCTTTTTTTGTCCCTTTATACAAGGTCTGACATATCTGCGCGTAACCCTTATTAAACTGAAGAGGCCAAGGATAATTCCTTGACTGTTGACCCACTCCAAACAACAAACACTATTCAAATGAACTGGGACCACAAGAAACAGGGATACCTAAACATGAAAGAATGCTGCCAATGAAGACCCAAAAGTGTGTGAACAGTCTACAGTGACGTGCAAATAATTATATATTCCGTTTAGATATTTATATATTAGATATTATTTTACCAAGCCACATTATATAACCAATTACCAAACCCACATCACTAATAATCATACTACTTTAATTTCTGTATCAGACAATCATTTTATAAGTGGATATATAAATTGTCCATGAAGACGACTGGAAGTGACAAAACTCACTTGTATAATACCCAGAATCTGGCAGTAAATTTTGGGAATTAATTTTTAGTCCATCTCCTATCCTGAAAAGTCTGTCTTGCAGAGATGAACTAAAAATAAACTCCCAAAACTTACTGCCATATTCTGGAAGATAAATTCTTGAAAGAGTGGTACAAGAGGATGTTATGCTTGTCCTTCAAGAGTTACTCTCAACTTATCTGTCCATAAAGCCTATAAAAAATGGTGGCGCTGGAGACTAAATGGTTCCTGATGGTTTCACGCCTAATTCTTCACATTAGTTATTTATTCTTTTGCAGTTAACCTGTCTCTTTTCTTCTCCACCTGTTTTTTCTGACCCTGCTGACCCAATGAGCATTTCGCTGTCCAATGGTCATGCCTTAACTTTGCAAATTCTAGTATTGGATATAGTATTGCATCCTTCTCACACATTTAATAATTTTTTATTGGAGTTAAATCTCTTTTTGTGCCTCATTTTATCTGTAAAAGAACACCTGCCTAATAATTATGCACACCTAAATATAAGGAGTTTTTCACTTCCAGCCTTCATGGACAATTATGTATCACTTATAAATGATCAAATACAAAATTAATAGTAGTTATTAAGATTGATGTGGTTTGGAATTGGTCAAATCTGCTTGGAAAAAAAAATATGATCAGAATATACATGTACCTAATAATTATGCACACACTGTACAGGAATGTCTCGTCCTGTCCTAGATTGATTCATACAGAGGTGTAATGGCAGGACACAATCAGTCGTGCTTGCGGCATGCATGAGTTCCAGCAGAAATACAGTCTGCAGATGCAGGTCTATTGAGCAGGTCCAGCGCAGCCGAGCCACTTAAAAAAGAATGGTGATCTGCAGAAGTCGCCGTGCTGCTAAATGAAGTGAGAGATGTGTCAGGCAAACAAATTACCGTTTAGATCCATTTAGCACCACAACTGTCTGACTGGCAGCCATATAGGACTGGCCAATCAAGGCCAAAGTCATGCTGCAGGGCTTAGATGGCAGTGTAGTCACCGACTTCCAAAAAGGAGCAGAAGACAGTGAAAGATATACCACAAGCATAATTTCAGGATACCCTTGCTCCACCCAAACTGGAAATGGCAACTGGATTAGTAATATGTGACAAAAAGGGTTGTTTCCATGAAATTACACTGGAGAATCTGGTCACTGCAGGTGATCCAGAGAAAGAGAAAGGGGGGAAAAAATCTGTTGGCTCACTTTCCATATCCTCGAGCTTAACATCGGATAGCCAGGACCCGAGCTCATGCGGCACCACAACAACCACAGAAATAGCGTGGTTAGGGGAAAGCCGATTTTTCTCCTTTTCTTGCACTTTTATCTTGAAATTATCAAAGTGTGAACATTTTTATAAGCCTTTAAGCGCTGCTTGTGAATTCAAAAAGCCCAAGCACCTAAACTTTAATGTGCATGTTCTCACTCGTATTAAAATGAGGGCATTGGGGAACACACTTACAGAAAGCCATTCCACCAAGAAAGATAAACTCTTCTCAACATGGAATGCAAATGACTTTTGAGAGTTCCTATCCACATCCACCATTTGGGTGGAATAAGCCAATACCAGGTGTGAATTTTTGAGCGGGAGAAGTTTTCTTTGTCTCCCTTTATGGTCCATTTGCATGTTTATGCCCGGTCTGGATGATTGGTGCAGTTTTACCCAAAATATGGTACAAATAGTATGATGCATTTCACGATCACATAGTGTACATCATTGTTTGAGGAATAAAAAGCAGATCATTTTGATACCAAGAACGAAACATCTAGAAGATCTTAAAGCAGAGATACATTCATATACCTGAATATAAGCATTGAGAGTCTAACTAATACAAATAAAGAGTTGTAACTAGGCTAATACAATAGGGAAACATACAACCAACACATGCATATACCAGATACAATTGTAACGGATTCATTATTGTCTAAATAAAGAAAAGGTCTATATGTGTGTGTGTGTTGTGTATTGTGTGTATGGTTTAGTTTTGCAGGTCAGCCAGGCCCATTGGCGCCTGGCACCGGGGTTCATTTACTTCTCTTTGGAAACTGTTTGAAGTCAGATGGGGAGATGATAGTGGGGGACTGGTTAGAATCTCTCCCCCCAACCCCCACCACCCCTTGATAGTGGGGGGAACCATTTGACAATTTAGCACCCATATAAATGTAGAATGTGGGGCCATGTCTGTAATTTATATGCAAATGTCAAAGGCTAAAAGGGGTCTCTTAAGCCATAAAACCCAAACGATCGTACATGATCGTACATGACAGTTGTCATGATGGTCGGACAGCAGGTGACTCATGATGATCGGATGGCAGGTGGATCATGATGGCTAGATGGCAGGTGGATCCTGAAGGCCGGATGTGCTGGGGGATCCTGATTGTCAGATGGCAGGTGGATCAGGGAGGCCGGATGACAGGTGGATCCTGATTGTCAGATGGTAGGTGGATCATGATGGCTAGATGGCAGGTGACTCCTGAAGGCCGGATGGCAGGTGGATCCTAATTTTCCTCAGCCTTCGGATCCTCAGCGAGGGTGTTAACCTTGGTCAGGTTCAGCATTGTCTCAGCCTTGGTCCCTCTTTTCCGGTGGTTCTGTTTGAAGGTTCGAGGAAGGGCAGCTGTGCACCTGTTCATGGACCTTTACACCCCGTTGACTGTGAACCAAAAAAAGCAAGGCCAAGAGTTAGGGTGTGCCAGATTGCTGTGGCGAGGCTAAGTGCCGTGTCGGCAGAGGTCCAGGATCGGGCAATGGGGAAGGTGGACCGAGACAGTGCTTGGGAGGGCTGGTTGATGGGGGGATGTCAATCATCTGGGGACCCCCCATTCTCAATTGCGCAGTCAATTCAGGTTCCAGGGTGAGACTGGATCCTGAAGAGGCTGGCATTTCCACTCGGATGGTACTCTTCACTTAGAGGTGGTACAGCACCAGGTCCCCAAGGTGATGTGATATCAGGTTGCGGTTGTCCTCTGTTTAGCTGGAGGCAGAGGATGGAGAGCCACAGCAGCATCCTGGTTCAGAGAAAAAGGAGAAAGGCAGTGGATCAGTGAGGGAAGTTCTTGTCTGTTCAAGACAGTCTTTGTTTGAGGACTATAGCAATGCCTAGTTAGCCGTCTTTCCCTGACAGCAGCCACATGTCTCTTGATCTGGTTACGATGGACCCATTTGAAAACTGGTTCTTTCTGTCCCCGGCTCAGCTTGATGCGACAGGGGAGAGTTTGTTCACAATCTCATGCAGTCCTGTCCAGTGTGGCAGAAACTTCTTTGATAGCCGATGAGAGGATGTCTGAGGAGGCTGTGCGTAGCTGTAGTACCAGACCCTGTCGCCCACATCCAGTTCTTTGTGTGACGCCTTCCGGTCGTAGTATGCTTTCTGGACTTCTGCGCTCTTTTGGAGTCATTGTTGGGCAAAAGCAAATGTGGTTCTCAAATGCCGGTGTAGTTCATCAAGGTATTGATGAGTGGTGTAGGCGGTGACAAGGTTGGAGTCTCCTGGCTGGTACAGCAGGGGCAAGGGCAATGTAATTTGCCGGCCAGTCATTAGGTCGAAGGGAGGCACACCTGTTGACTCATGTGGAGTTGCTCTGATGGCCATGAGCACCAGGGAAAGTTTCACATCCTAGTCCTTTTGGTTAGCAGACACATATTTTCTTAGCATGCTGACCACAGTCTGATTCGTCCGTTCCACTTGGCCCGAAGAAATTGGATGGGGACTGATGTGCAGTTGTGCTTGTACTCCCAGGATTTTCCAAATCTGCTGCATGATCTCAGCTGTGAAATGGGTGCCTCTGTCTGAGTTGACTCTCAGCGGCAGCCCGAACCTAGAGAAGATGTGATTCATCAGGAGGTATGCTGTAGTTTGAGCAGTGTCATTGGGTGCTGGGAGGCATTCTACCCACTTTGTGTACTAGCACACGACTGTGAGGAAATACTTGTTGCCTCTTGTTGACCTGGGTAAGGGTCCAACCCAGTCAATTTGAAGGTCTGACCAAGGAAATGTGACTCCACTGTGCTGCAGTGGGGCTCTGTGGTTTGGGTTCGCCGGTTGGAATTGGCAGCAGACAAGGCATCCTTTCACGTACTCTGCCACATCTTGCTGCATGCCGGGCCAGTATGCCACTTGTTTTAGTGTCTCACAGGTGGCTCTTGTGCCGTGGTGTCCCGCACATGGTGCGTCGTGAGCATACATCAGCATCACCCCCCTTTGGCAGTGTGGCACCACAAGCCTTGGTGCAGTGAGGTCATCAGGGGCATAAAACAGAATGTTGTTTATCACACGCAGCATGCGTGTTACGTGGTATAGCCGTTTGAGGCTTGGGGCAGCAGCAAGTTCATCTGGTGTGATAGGGTGGCTGGAGGGGTCAGAGAGGTGGTGAAGAATAGTTTTGATGGAGGAGTCAGAGGCTTGCATGTCAGCAATGTAATTTGTGGAGATTTGAGGAGCCAGTGTAAGCAGCTGTGAGGTGGGCATTGTGGTGGGTTGAGTGTGTTTGCTGCGGGTTATGGCTGCCACGTTAAGGGTGGGTGGGTGGGTTGGTGGAGACCATAACTCGCCGTGTAGTGCACCTGCTTTGGCTAGGGCATCCGTTTGGTCGTTGAGATCCTTGTCTGGACCAGGTTGCTTTGATTGTCCTTTCACTTTCTTCCAATAGACAATCATATCATGTTCACATGTGATGTCATCGCATGCCTGGAACAGGTGTTGGTGTTTAACTGGTTTGTTGTTTGCTGTCTTGAAACCATTTTGCTTCCAGCCTGGAAGATGGCATGTGAAGCCAAGTCTGGCATAGTTGGAGTCTGTGCAAGATGAGCAGTTCTCTGATGTTATGGGTCGATGCTATCTGCAGGGTTATGAGAATAGCCGCTATCTCAGCATAATGTGATGATTGTGGACCCAGCTTGAAGTATTGTGGTGGGCAAGGTCGATCATTTAGCCAGATAACACCAGCACCTGCCTTTAGGATGCACTCGTGGTTGTAGGAACATCCATCGAAGTAGGCTGTGGGCATGCCTTGGCAGACAATTTCGTCAAAATACCTGTGGCAGGGAGGGGGCAGTTAGTGGGGTCTTCTGCTTCTACGATCTCAGTCGGTGTGTCATCGGAGCAGCTTTGGAACAGGCTCGACGGCCGTTACCCAGAGCCGAATTGTGGGATTTTGAGCAGGTAAGTGTTTATACTTGACGCCTGGAGGGCCATTAGCCATGTGGCTATGTGTGCGTTTGTGACCACACCGATGGGCTGGCTGTTGAGAAATGTGACAGGCTGGTAACAAGGTTCTATGTCACTGTCTTGTGCTCCGATGTGGTTGGGACTCCAGTACAGAGCAGTGCTTTCTCACAGTCTGAGTATTTGCACATTTGGGGGAAGAAGAGTCTTGCTGGCATATGCGACCAACCTTTTGTCCTGGTCATGCCGTTGGTACTGTATATACCAGCTCTGAGGCAGTGGCTGGAGAATCCAGCATCCAAGTAGAACTCCTTCTGTGGGTATGGGTAAGCCAGACATGGAGAAATGCACAGATGTTGTTTCAGCTAATTCATGGCAATTTGCTGAT
>JADLZN010000051.1:745466-802256 GCA_018155175.1 Sinocyclocheilus anophthalmus
AGGATCTCTCGGGGCGCTCATATTGGTGCTTAGGACGGGCACCACCATGGCCATGCTGCGCTCTGCTGGTTGGGAAGGATTTTGACATTGTGTTGACAGGTTTGTCATTTTGGCTTGGCTCGGCGCCCTCTAGAGCGAGTTCAGAACTCTGATTAGTGACAGGTTAGATTGTGGGGGGTTTTCCTGTCTTTTCAGAAGCAGTCCTATGTTTAGCATAGGCCTTATGGGCCAAATCTCACAGCTATTGGGTGGACATAGTCCGTGGGCAAGCAAGAACCCCCAAGTGATGACTCACTGTTGGGTGCAGGTTCCGGAGAAACAGAATTTTGAAGTTGAAATCCTGTTCCATTCCTGGCGCGTTTCGTGCTCCGAAGTAGGCCTGTCTGAGCCTTTTGTAGTAAGCCTGTGTGGTTTCCTGTCTGACCTGTTTAAGGTCCATGGCCTTAATCAGTCCTTGTTCTGACTCTGGGTCAGAGAACTCCTTAATCAGAGACTGCTGCATTTGCTGGTAATCCACTTTGACCGTTTCTGGCTGCCGGTCTAGAAAGCTCCTCACCTCACGGCTGGCGGTGATCCTGAGCAGAAGGAGTCTGTCTCGTGTGGTAACATTGGCAACAGTTTGCAAGTGAAAGTCAATATCTTTTCAGTGGGCGTGCACATCGTGGCCTCCTGCAGGGTTTGGAGTGAAAGTGGGAATGTTTCTAGCCAGCTTATCCAATTCTTTAGGTGACACACCGTGACTGGAAGACAGCCTTTGGAAAGGCCCTTGCTGCTGCTGGGGGTTCTGGGATGCAGACAGATGTCCTGAGCAGTGGGCTCTCACCCCCCTTTCAAACTGGGAATCCTTGACTAGGAGGTATCAATCTGCTGGTTAAGGGGAATTCTGTGGTGTGCATTTCCCTTTCAGAGTCACTTTGCAGTCTATATGCATATTTAAGCTCTCGGTGAACCGTATCAAGTTCATCTTTTAAATCGTCTCTTTGTTGGGCCTGGGCACTGACTTCAGCCCGAGAACTTTGCAGGTGGCCTTCGCAGGCCTTGGCCCTAGCATCTCTCTCTTTGAGTTCAGTCTCTGCTCTCATCAGGAGAGCCTCGCTTGCTGGAGTTTTTCCACTTAGTTCCTCTCTGGAGTCCTTTTCCCACTGCTCTCGGCGTGCTGTGTCTACACGGAGATCAGTTAAGGCTTTCTGGAGTCTCTCTACTTCCTCCTGCAGCTCTGGGTCCTTTTCGTCCGCCGTCCTGTGCTGGTGCTGAGTCTCCGATGTTAACTGGTCCAGTTGACTTTGAGCAAACAACAGGTTTCTCTGAGCCTCCTCAGCCTGGAGCTTCAGTGCTGCTGCTTCCTGTTCCATGAGGGAGATGCTTGCTTCCCCCAACTTTGCCTGAGCGAGGAGATTGTGGGCTAGTGGCCCGATGATCTTGGTGAGATCTTTGTGGCTGTAGTCCTGTGTCGGATCATGTGACATCAGGGCGCTCAGGTTGTCGTTGAGCTGTTCCCGGCTCAGAGAGACAGCACAAAAGGCCAATACAAGTCCTTGCAGCGTTAGCAGGCTGCAATTATAGTAATTATATGTTCTATGCACGGTCTGTTTGATAAGTACAAACAGTTAGCAGAGTGTAGACCAGACACCTGTTATCTCGGCCATGAATGGCAAGGTGTGTCTAATTGTTGTGGGAGGCACCAGAAAGGATCTAACTAAGATTGTTGACAGCGTGATCGTCTAAAGACTTTGGCAGCTTGGGTCATCAATCTATTACTCAGCCTTCCCTGATGATTCTCAAAGGTTCGGTCTCTAGGCAAACAAAACAGAACAAAATGAAAAACAAACAAACCAACAAATCAAAACACAGAGATATAGAGGAGAGAGCAGGTTTAAGTATTTCACTGCTGTTAGGGGTTATGACAGGGCCTACCGAATAGAGGGCGCTGCTGGGTCATAACATCTAGTGTGTCAGCCTTGCTTGGATAGCAGGAGCAGGCTAATTACCTTTCAGATTGAGGAGAAACCTGATTTTGGGGTTTCGCTAGCTGAATGGGTCAGTATTCTATGGGCTAAGCTTAGTGATGGATTGAGGTTATCCAGTCGGGATGCCGTGGCATCTCACTGTGATCCGCCGTAAAGGCAACTGTCGCTTCACTAACTAAGCACCTATAGGTAAACACAAATGGTTAGAATACAGAAATTAACTTTAAATTTAAATTCAAACACTGTTTAAATTAAATTTAAATAAGTGAGTTGTAAAGTGAGCGAGAAGAGGGGGAGAGAAACCTGATTAAAATGAAAAAAGGAACAAAACAAAATAAAATTATAAAAGTGATAAAAGACAATAAAGTAAAAACAAAACTAATACTAAAATAAAAAAATAAAACGGCGGGTAACTGGCGAGAATGATAATGACTAAAGAAGCAGAAGGGAAATTAAAATAAAACAAATTGGAGTACAAAGTCGACCTAGTTGAGAATGCCCACAAGGGGGAGTGGGTGAGCCCACACAAGGTGAAATCAGGAAGGTAGAGGAGGAGTTCAAGAAGTGTTAGATACTTAAACAGCCTGCCCTCTAGCATTAGTTTAAGGTACGGTGCCTTAACTCCAATGCTTAAAACTGATAGCGTTTAGTGTGAGACTACTCTCATTCTAACAGAATTTACATTTACATTCCAATCAGTTTACTGGCTCGCAGTGTTCTTATGATCAGATCTGCATTAGACACACATTAGATAGCTACTCTAATGGTTAAACCAGGGGTAGGCAAGTTCAGCTCCAACCCTGAAAAAAAACTCACCTGCCTATAGCCTTAGTAATCCTGAAGATATTGATTAGCTTGTTCAGGTGTGTCTAATTAGGGTTGGAGCTGAACTCTGCAGGATTGCGGCTCTCTAGGACCGAACTTGCCAACCCCTGGGTTAAACCTAAGGGAATGAGATCGTAGTTGAATGAAATTGGACTACGCAAGACTCAATCTAACGATACAATCAGATAAGGCCTTTAAAAGATGATAAGAGGAGCATCGCTCAAATCTATATTTATCGCAATGCAGGAAGATTTCTTCGTCCCAACAGGCGATTTTGATAATATTAAAATGTACTGTAAAGAGATTTCTTCGTCTTTAGAGAACAATTTTAATATTATGAACTGCAGTTTACTTTAACAATTAACAGTGACTAAATGTTAGACAAATAGAGGTTGTTAAAATACAGTACTGGAGGTGGCTTTGAACCATCCAATCAAAAGAGTGAGTTTGCGTTGCAACTTGTCTCACTCTAAGCGCACATAATATAAAAAAACAAATAAATTGATGCTGGGTTTGCTCACAAACAAAGTTTGAATGTCGCTGCATTCTCCACCAAATCTGTAGCAAATCAGCTCAAAAGGGAACTATTTATGACTAATTATAACTGGTTATGATTAATACTAAATATTTAGATTAGATCTTATAATAAACTGTAGCAGAATCAATATTACAATTATTTGATCTGTCCGTCCATCGAGCAGACAATATAATCATTTATCAATTCAAGGAAAGATTATTTTCCTGGCCAAAAAAGAATAACTTTCCTTCATACAGTACTAGCATTAACTTAGCATGTAGCAAGGGATCAAACATTCAGTGACTTCGAATCGTGAGCAGCACACAGATACAATCAATTGTGAATATGAGGGATTTAATAAATGAAACTATATCAAACATATAACTAACTAAGCAAAACATATATAAACAGAATGAAGCAAAGTAAGGAAAAGAGAGAGAAGAGCAAAAGAATGGCAGTATTTCACATCAATTAACCACAACCTAATGAGAATCCTCAAAGAATCAAAAATCACCTTAAGAGGGCTCAAGCTTAAACACGCATCTAAATAGTTGTAAACGGTTACTTGCATTGGCTTCGATTGCTGAACAAGAGTCCTGATGCGGTAGACAACGGAGGTCCTTGATGAGTTCTTTAGGAGTGAGCTGGAAGTTTTCCTGGTTCTTCTGAAGATAGGGAAGTCCACAGCGGATCAACAAAGTTACTTGAAGATGAAAAACTGCCGGAAAATCAAACTCAAGAGGAGAGTTTGAGGAGTCTTGGAAAGTGTTGTCTCAAAAGAAAGGGTTTTCTGAGCAAAGATCAGTGCGAGCAAATTACTTTTGAGAGTTCCTATCCACACCCACCTTTTGGGTGGAATAAGCCAATACCAGGCGTGAATTTTTGAGCGGGAGAAGTTTTCTTTGTCTCCCTTTATGGTCCATTTGCATGTTTATGGCCGGTCTGGAGGATTGGTGCAGTTTTACCCAAAATATGGTACAAATAGTATGATGCATTTCACGATCACATAGTGTACATCATTGTTTGAGGAATAAAGAGCAGCTCATTTTGATACCAAGAACGAAACATCTAGAATATCTTAAAGCAGAGATACACTCATATACCTGAATATAAGCATTGAGAGTCTAACTAATACAAATAAAGAGTTGTAACTAGGCTAATACAATAAGGAAACATACAAACAACACATGCATATACCAGATACAATTGTAACTGATTAATTATTGTCTAAATAAAGAAAAGGTCTATATGTGTATGTGTTGTGTATTGTGTGTATGGTGTAGTTTTGCAGGTCAGCCAGGCCCATTGGCGCCTGGCACCGGGGGTCATTTACTTCTCTTTGGAAACTGTTTGAAGTCAGATGGGGAGATGATAGTGGTAGACTGCTTAGCATCCATCTCCTTGATAGTGGGGGGAACCACTGGCCATTTAGCACCCATATAAGTGTAAAGTATGTGACCAGGACTGTAATTTATATGCAAATGAAAAAGGCTAAAAGGGGTCTCTTAAGCCATAAAACCCAAACGATCGTGCATGATTCTACGCAGACACTACAAAGTATTGAAGGAGATCCCAGTAATAATGACTATTATTTACACGAAGTAACAAAAAAAATAGTTTAATATATGATATGATTAATATCATGTTTTTACATATAATGGTTTCATGCTAAACATGGTGATTATCTATAGGGCCACACAAACATAAATCTATTTCTTTAACATCTATCTAACCATGTCATGTCAAAAATGGAAAAGTCAGCCATTATACATATGACTGTGACATTTTGTACTTTCCCAGGAGAAGCAGAAAGGAGACGAGAATCCAGTTTGCAAGCACCCAACGGGCTGTAGTTTATTTCCTGAATGTATCAAGTAAACACATTTATAACAGAGTGTGACGTTTTGCACTTTCCCAGGAGAAACAGACAGGAGACGAGAATCCGGTTTGCAAGCACCCAACGGGCTGTGGTTTATTTCCTGAACGTTACAATCTACAACCCGGGTATCAGCAGGTGTCTTAACTTCCCAAAGAACAACAAAATGCAAAAAGAGCTTGACTAACTTTTCTTCTGCCCCGCTCTTTCCCTCCCGGACACCTCCCCCCAACAGCAGGTGAATCAAGTAAACACATTTATAACAGAGAATAAACAGTGGCATCGCCATATCATGTTAATTACTGTGTGCCTTAAGCCCAACAGCAGGAGCGCTTTTTACCCGAAATACCATACTTTTACATATTATTTCGCAATTTAAAAACTGTTGCTTTAATTATCTTAAACAAAACTGAAAATCATAAAGAAGACCTTAGTCTCAAAATATATGCATTAATTTTAGCAATTCTCATTTGCTACTTAAATCTACAACATTTTAAAAAACATAAAATATTAGATCAAGTAAGCACAGAATCAACTTTACGATGCTGCGTGTGATCGCGTCAAGGATCAGACAAAAATACACGTGCATCTTGAAAAGCGGATGTTTTGGAAAGTGCTATGGCACATTTTTGTGCCATCTAGTGGTTTAGATTAAAATAATATCAATGGTGCCTTTTACCCCTGGGCGCCTTTAGCCCCGTTGTACCCTACATTTATTGTCCAAAGAAAAAAGAAGTAGTAAAATACATATTTTATTCAGAATTATTGCGCTCCTGTTTTATTGCGCTCTGTCTGTTTAGCACATGGAGGCACTTCCTCTCTGAAGTATACGTGAAGTTTAACAGAGACACACATACAAAAGGCTCCTGGCAGCAAAATGGAAATATTTCCATGACTTTCATTTACAGATGGAGAACATACATGTGAAATGTAAGTTATGCACTGAGGAAAATGCCACATCTCAAATTATGTCGTTATGTCAGCATGCACTAGAGTTAGGGTACTCGAACTCGAGTCCGGTCTCGAGTACATTTTTCATAGGACTCGGACTTACATGGACTCGGATGCATTTTTACTCGGACTTTACTCGGACTCGAGCCTTTCGGACTCTGAAAATATGTCAGAGTCCAACCGAGTCCAGGGACTGTTGACGGAAATGTCACTGACTCAATGCATTATCACAAAAGTGATATTCAGTATTCACATGTGTTTTTAAGTCTTGTCCAGTACTTGAAAGCCGACGGGTTTCTGTGCTCACACACCGAAAGCGTGCTCACAGAACGCGCCTCTCAGTCAGTGGGAATGCTGAATTCTCTTTCGCTTATGTTCTCTTAAGTCCTGTTATTGCTACACACTTACATGAAAAGTTATGTAAAAATCATACCTATCAACCCTCCCGTTTTTCCCGGGATTCTCCCGTATTTTACCATTCTATCCCGCTATCATCCCGTTTAAATATTTTCCCGTATTTCTCCCGTATTTTTAATCTTTCTATAAAAAATAATCCCACTGGGCGTATTTCATGTTTGCTACATTCACTTCCGGTAAAACTCCCGTAATTTCTAAACATCATTATATGAATAATCACGACAACACATTTCAAGGTTGTCCAGTTGACAGATCTTGTATGAAACCCATCTTTCTCACACGATCGACACATACAAATTTCAACCCATTTGTCCCCTCAACTTGGCAACCTACAGCCCAGTTATGCTATTGATATCTGTGCAGGGAGTACCACGGGAAGGAAACAATGATCACTGTTAGAAATGGGAGAAGACTCAGGTGGTGCTCCAGTGAAAAAAAATGTTAGGGGTGGGGGAAAAAATGGAAACAGCTTAGTATTGCGATATTTTCCGCGGCAATACTGTATCGATACACAGACGCCAAGTATCGATCTTTTATTATACTATTTAGTAGAATAATACAATCAATTTCTTTACAATCCGCTAGATGGTGGTGTTGAGTTTTTTTCTGGTGAGGTAAACCTGGGTTCTCCTCAGCATCAAGTAAGTTAGTAAAATCAAAAGAGCGGACGGCACCCCCCCCCCCCCCGCCCCCCCCCCCCCCCCCCCCACCCCCCTCGCAGGAAAGTTAGCAGGGAAAGAGGATGTCATAGACTTACGTTCGGAGTTGTAAAACAAGGAGCGGGATGTAAGTAGGGAGCACCGAAAATCTAGCTACAATATAATAATAATAATAATAATAAGAATAATAAATAATAATAATATGGCATGACACAATTAATCATGACACAAGATCATGTAATATCGTATCGTGATGGCCTCGGGTGATTCCACCCCTAGTAACTATACTGAGATTTACTGTGTAATGGAATAGAGCTTACCACTTCAAAAGGCTATTTAAATGAGTAAAATATGAGTGCCGAAGTTCTCAAGTAGAGAGGATGTCTGCCTATGCTCTCTGGGTTTATGCACGTCGACCCGGGACCCATAACGGCTATATTCCTGGCGAAAAGCACCACCTGCTGGCAGAGAATGAATCTGCATTTCAATCAGCCCTTCTGCTGTTTTAGCACAACAAAAGACAAAAATACCCATTTTTATGTGAAAACATTTAGTCGTAAATGTGAACTGGTGGAGCGCAAGAAGATAATTGAATTATAAAAACTTATTTAATAAAAAAAAAATAGTATAGAGATCTATATATATATATATAATATATATATATATATATATTATATATAATATATATATATATATATTTAGGTTACAATTAATATAATGTTTGATATACTTGCTTAACAATTATATAAATATATAAAAATTGATACTTTTGACCCTCCGCCCCCCCCCTTTGTTTTTTATTGAGATAAAGGTGCATTTTCTGCTCTTAAGGTCCCATTCACCAAGATACCTACTCCTTTTACCCCCACCCTTGAATTGATATATATATATATATCTTATGATATATATTTCTGTCATGAAACACTCCTCAGAGGGATTGGCATGGTAATGGAAATGACAATGTTAATGTATTTGGTCTTGGCGAAATAGATCTGCTACGCTGCTGCTGCTGTGGCAGAGCAAGTACCGAGACTTGCTACTGCCAATACATCCACATATACATATACAGCCTAATTTGCATAAAGAATTTTCAATACTCACAGCACTACATCAGTGATAGCTAAGCTGAATTGCACGTGGTTGGTGAATTTGACACAGTTTTGCAGAAATATTTTGTGAAAAAGTGGAGCATTTGCTGTATAGAGGATTCAGATGGTGTTTATGTATTGAGAACTGCCCTATCTGCTCTTAATCTGAAACCAAGCAGAGATATTGACTAACACAGGAAGTCATCCCTCCTTACATGTCTGACATTAGCCTTGTTTGTCTTTCACCATATGTTACCTACTCCAGAGATACAATATGTCAGCGACAAACATTGGGTCTTATTTTAAAACAGCAAACCATTAGCTGCTTATATTCTCCATTTAAAGATTTTTATTAAATTTGACTTAATAAATGGCAGTCGGTTTATTTATTGATCGATTTATTTTATTAGATTTTTCCTTGAAGAGTAAATTATTAATCTGTAATAGGAATGTGCAGAATAGCTAGGCTAGACTTCTGATTACTATCTGAATTCCCAGGTCTAGTCATACATTTGCAGCATTTTGATTAATGTTGAACGCAATTATCCTCACTGAACTTGCAGGTCAAACATGCGGGTGGCTCAGCTGTGATGGGACTAGCACACATTTACTTTATATAATCAACGTGAGAGAGGGAAGAGAAAGCTGTATAATTCGGATCTTATAGTAGAAGTCTGTAAAATGCTTATGTCAAGTAAAATTTTTACACCTTTACACCTGACATAATAATGCGCTGAACAGGGTTCAATTTCGTCATGCATTTGGACAGGTTGAAAATTCAAACACAATAAACGTCTGATGGATTATAATTGCTTGGAAAATCTAGTACAAAGAAACTTATTACTTATCACTTATAACTGACTTGCCACTATTACTGATCACAGTTTCAGAGTCTTCCATGAGAACTGGTATTGGGGTGAAACAGTATCCCTGATGTGAAATTTAATAAATCTAAATAACTTTTTTTCTGTTCTCCACATCCTCCACATAAATATTTTATTTATCTTTCTGGATTTCTTTCATTTTTCAATGAGAATTCACTGGCCTTCTCACTTAATTCTGGTATGGAGGCCTGTCTTCACAGGAAAGCAACTGTCTTGATAAATGCTAAATTGACTAGTAAAGGTGACTCTGAACAACAATTCCGTTTACTCGGGACTGTCCCATACATTAGTGCTCATACACTTTCCTTTTTGGCTAAAGTATTGTGTTATTTCTCCTTCCAGTCATTCTCATTATACTCTTTCCCACTGGTTCTCAAAAATACACCATCTGAGGTATATCAGGTAAAAAGCCCATGACTGACAACAACCTTATGTAGCCGATAACACACTAGTCTTACCTGATCCCAGGGACAGATGATTCCTCCAAAAAACATAAAGAGGTAACCCATGGCAACCAGGCAGGCCCAGATCACCAAAGAGAAAACTCGGAGCAGCTTCTTGAAGATGGACTCGATGCAGACCAGAACAAAGATAGTGAGGAAAATTGCCAGCGCAGTGGGGACAGTGATTACAAAGGCGATGTGATCCTCGATATCCTGCAGAGAGATTGCAGTGTTACAAAAATAACTTTAATTGCACCTTCCAACTGCACCTGCATGACAGCCACTGGAAAATAGTTTATCAGATAAACTAGTGACTGCCAATTAATTCAAAGAACCCACAGACTCTTCTGTCAAACTGGGGAACTGAGCAGTGACCTTTGCTGGTTGATATAGGTTACACGATGCCCCTGTTACTATTATGCACAGTAGTTATAACAACAAATATAATGTGTAATTATAAGCAGTGCCACAAAATAATTACACATTAAGCATATTGTTATCATTTATTATTATTATAATACACATAACCTTCAGCATTGCACTACACTGCTAGTAACAGTCATTTTGTATGGTAGCACTATTTCATTGTGGTCTCCCTTGGATTAACTGCTTTAGCTTGTATTATTGTCATCAGTAAATTGCTTTAGATCAGGGGTGTCAAACTGAATTCCTGGAGGGCCAGAGCCCTGCAGAGTTTAGATTCAACCCTAATTAAACACACCTGGGCCCGTATTCACAAAACATTTTATCTTACCACTAAGAGTTCTCCTAAATAGCAGTAAAAGGTTTCAACAATTCTTAGTTCCATCTCAAATCAAACACACCATAATTTTATAATCCTGAAATGTTTGGTTTGATTTTGCAGGTGTGTTTGATTTGAGATCGGGCAAAATTATTCAGGATAGAGTTGGCCATCCTTATCCTAAATGAATAAATGTAAATCATTAGGTTTTATTATATGGGAATAAAACAACAATACATGAACATCTAAAGCCATGTCTAATCCTCAATGCTATTGTCTGGCACAATAATGTAATGTTCTGAATTATCTTAATTTGGTAGTTTTTCTCAGCAATATAGCTAAATCCAATTAACTATGATTCATTTGATTAATCAGCATATCATGTAATTAGTTTGATAAAGTTCAATGGATTGACTGTTTAACCCAAATTATATAGTAAAAAATATATTTAAATAATATATGTACAATCAAACAAACAAACACATACATACATCATTACATATATATATATTTTTTTTATTTATTATTTATTTATTTATTTTAATTTTTTTTAAATCTAAAGCAAGGTACAGCAAAGTTACAACGTACTGTAGTAATGTTAGGTAAACGTGCCTCTGATGACATTTTTGCATTCCAAAAACCTAACATTACACATTCATTACAACATACAGTTCCCAGCTGCAATGAAAACAAGGGGAAGTCCAATGTGAACCACGTTTATTCCTTTTACAAGGAATTATTTTATCTCTTACTTTGAATTTGCTATAAGAAGTCAAATACACTGCTGGACAATAACCACTAATTTGTATCAAACTATATTTTTCCTGTAGCCTATTTTCCTAATGACAATTTTATGATTGATTTACTGTATATACAACACTTTTTATGCTAAAATTTTATTTCCAATTTTTAACACAGAATAAGGCAGAAAATATATTTTATAATTTCTATACTGTTTCATACACTTTATGTATTACCTGGACATGACTTGAAAAACACACATAAACCATTTATTTTAATATTTTAATTTTATGTTTACTATAATGAAACCATGGTTAATTGTTCTAAAGGTTTTAGCAGTTAAATCTACCACTTTAGTGAAGAAGATACCACTTTAGTGAAGAAGATCCTTCTATACTGACAAGTCTTTATGACATTTATGATGTGGATTCTTTGGTAAACCAAAGTTGCAAAAGTTGCAATACAACACAGGATTTGCAAATAAAGTTTCATAGAAAGATATGAACCCGACAATGTCACAATATATAATTGTGTTAATTTAGACATTGCTGTTTAGTCTATCAGTGACTTGAGTTCTGTACTACCAAAACTCACATTATAATTAATGACACTATCTATACTGCTCAGTGAATCTTTTATTTACATTGTGTTTGCACTGTATAAGATGAAAGTATTTAGATTTTATTATTATTATTATTATGACTAAATTATGACAGTTTTAATGTAAAAATTCATAACATACATAAGTGACATAAATGCACATCAGGAAGCATTGTAAAGTAAAATGAAAAACACAGTTATGCAGTCATGACTTCTTTAATGCAGTCCATATTACATGTACAGTCATGGCCAAAAGTTTTGGTAGTGACAAATTGTGCTTTGCAAAGTTTGCTGCTTCAGTATTTGTAGACTGAAAAACAATGATAAGCATAATCATAAGTTTTAAAGGCTTTTATTGGCAAAAATATATAATGAGTCAATATTTACAGTGTTGATCCTTGTTCTTCATAACCTCTGCAATTCACTCTAGCATGCTGGATATTACCTTCTGGGCCAAATCTTGACTGATGGAGATCCATTCTTGCCTTGTTAGTTCTCGGAGTTGATCACAATTTGTGGGCTTCTGCTTTTCCTCTCGCCTTTTGAGGACTGACCACAGGTTCTCTTTGGGATTGAGATCCAGGGAGTTGCCTGGCCACGGATCCAAAATTTCAATGCACTGATCTTCAAGCTTCTTCTTTATCACTCTTGCTTTGTGACATGGTGCTCCATCATGCTGGAAAATGCACGGATCATCGCCAAGTTGCTCATGGATTGCTGGAAGAAGTCGCTCTTGCAGGACGTTTTGATACCATTCTTTATTCATGGCAGTGTTTTTGGGCAGAATTATGAGAGAGCACACTCCCTTAGTTGAAAAGCAACCCCACACATGGATGGTCTCAGGATGCTTCACTGTTGGCACAACACAGGACTCATGGTAGCGTTCACCTTTTCTTCTCCGAACAATCGATTTTCCAGATGTCTCAAAAAGTCGGAAGGGAGCTTAATCAGAGAAAATAACTTTGCACCAGTCTTCTGCTGTCCAATCCTTGTACTTCCTGCAGAATTTCAGACTGTCCTTGACGTTTTTCTTGGAGAGAAGTGGCTTCTTTGCTGCCCTTCTTGACACCAGGCCTTTGTCCAAAAGTATTGGCCTCACTGTGCGTGCAGATGCTCTCAAACAAACCTGCTGCTATTCCTGAGCTCTGCACTGGTGGTGACACATTTCCGTAGCTGACTTTTCAGGTGGAGATGGTCCTGGCACTTGCTGGACACTCTGGGACATCCTGAAGACTTCTTCACTGCAGTCAAACCTCTCTCCTTAAGATGATTCGGTGAATGGTTCTTTCAGGTGCAATATTCTTTGTAGCAATTTCCTTGCATGTGAGGCCATTTTGATGCAAAGCGATGATGGCTGCATGTGTTTCTTTGGAGGTAACCATTGCTAACAAGAACACAGTGGCTGCATCTGAAATGGCATACTCAATGAGTAGGTACTTAATTTCAAAAAATTAAATTTTAATTTTAATTTAAATCTCCTTTGTTTTCCTCTTTTTCTTGTTGAATTTAACTCTCGTTTCATCCCTCAGGCTTATAAATAACAAAAACAACAACAACAACAACAACTAATGCAATATTTTGATGCATTGATTATGATTAAAGATATTTAACCTTGTCATTGTGCCTTTTTCTGTGTATATAATCTCATACCTATGATGTATGCAAACCCATTATATTTATGCTTTCTGCTTTTTGTCATTATGATTGTTCATTGTTAAAGATACAACCATCTTTCCCTGAGCTTGTAATACATAAGATGGACAGGTGCACTAACATCTCATAGCATCAGTAACTCGACAACCCTACCTAGTACAGTTTTCTGCAGCGTTTGCAATGTCTTCACAAAGGAGACGTCGATCAGCTGCTAGAAGATCTCGCCTTTGGAGAAGACGGTTAATTTTACACTCGAAAAATGTAAGTATTGCTACTTAAAAATTAAGATCACCCCAGAATGCATTGCTAGCCCACCCCAACACATATGAACAATAATAATGATAAATGCTGACCAATAATTATATTTATATATACCTAATATATATATATACTGTATATATATATATATAGTAAAACAAGCAAAATGTAATTTGTTTTGTCATATGCCATAGCTATGCATGAATACACACTAGACAAATGCAGCCAAGGTGAATACATCTCAATTTTCAGTCAAGTAATGAATCGATGCATAAGTTAATGAAACAATTATATTTTATTTAGTGACAACAACAGGAAACATGAATAAATGAGTAAAAGAATAAATAAAAGTAACCATAACATTAAATAAATACAAGTCACCGACACATGAAACAAAGCTTTATTCAAACATTGTTCTAGCAATCATGTATTTACAGACGGTGAAGCCACATCCTACTGCATCTCAACACACCTGTGCCAGTTCTGCAGCTTTATTCTGAAGTAGCTGACAACCGTGTCCACCTTCACCTGTCTTTGCAGTCCATCACGACCCTCATTGTTGCAGTCAGACTGAATCTGATCATGGATGGGAAAGGAACATTGAGGCTGCCGTTGTCTGAGTGCACAGAGAGGATGAGGAAGACCATGATGACGCTTCCCTGAACCACACAATTTTGAACAAGAGCAGGAGAACATGTGTGGGACAATCTGGCTGCCGCTGTGTCTGCTCCAAACATTCGTGTGCCTGCTCTCCAAGAGCACGACTATCTGTAAAACATTTACACAGAGTAAAACATTTGACAATTTATGTTGTCAGCATTCCATTTCTTGCCAAATTTCTTTCATTTTTGTGGTGTAGTGGGCAAAACCACTGAACTGGTCAGCAGAAGGTTGCTGGTTCGATCTCCACAGCAGTCACCACCAGTGTGTCCTTGAACAAGGCTCCTTTGTCCAGGTTGCTCCCGAGGGATTGGGGGTCTCTGTAATAAGAGCACTGAAAGTCTGTTTTTTTGGGGGGTTTTTCTGAACACAAAGGTGATTTTGGTCAAGTTTGTCCTGTTTGTTTCTGTTCATACAATATCAGTCAATGGAGCCTGACTTTCAGAAGCTTCATGACATTATTTGATGATGCTTTTGAAGCTTCTGAAACTCTGGCTCCATTGACTGATCTTGTATGAACCAGATTGACATCTGCGCATGTAAAAAAGCGTGTCTGTACGAGTTGAAAAGGTGAAGAGATAACTTGCTCTACCGACAGCTTTATTTAATTTTATTATTTTCTGTTTGTGACCTGAGTTGGATGCTTGTGTACTTTCTTTTCCTCACTCGTTCCCCCATGTATGTGGACGAGTGTGTCGGTGCTTGAGGTGTTTTATTAAACTCGGGAAAATACGCCATCCTCTCGTCTCCCGTGCATTATTAGCCCCACACAGTTTCTCATCTGGGCTGTTTAACATTTCAACTCGGTGTTACAAAGTGGCGCCCGAACAGTGTGGATCTACCAAAGTTATCTCTTTTACTCGTCTCTCCTGGCGGCTATTGACTATCGACGGACGTGTTCGTGGTACGGCGGGGTAACTATATCCAGGAAAGACCGCTGGCAGGTTAGAGAGTAGGCCGCGCGGATTCCTGGAAGGAAAAAAAAAAAAAAAGGACACGTGATGGCGTTCCGCGGATTTTCTGCTGTTCTTTGAAGACTCGTTCGGGATCGATTGGAGGTGCAAGGACAAAAGAGTGAAGGTGGATTTTGTGTTGTTTCATCTAGTCGAGCAGATTTTTGTTTTTCTTTCCATGGGAGAGACGGTTCGTTATTCTGTAGCTACGAAACTTTGACTGAAAAAACATAAAGAAGAAAGGGACACTTGGGAGATTTGACATTGTTTTTTTCGCTTTGGAGGACAAACGGATATTTATTTTGGTTTTTGCCGGATTGGACATTTTTGAAGTAACGATATAATATATTACTGGTTGCAGTCACGTTTTTCACTCACTTCACGTGGCCTGACACCTGCAACAAGGAACACTGATTCTGGAAGACTGAAAAAAAAAAAAAACGACTTTATTTCAGGTTGCATTTGTTTTTGTGCACATTCTCTGAGGTAAATTGTTTATTGTGCTTTAGCATACAGGCTGCACGAAAGCACGCATATTTCTAAAGGGAACAAGCAGGTTCATTGTACTGTTTATTATTCTCATTTTGTAGTTAATCCATTGTATATTGTGTGCAGCTGCATGTAATATTTTGTTTTACTTTTCTTTTGATATTTCTGAAATTTGCTATTATATTACAGGGTGTATAAGATGGCCACAAATCGTGAACTGTTTGACTTACTGACATGTTCTGACTATTTGCCAAGACAGGGTACATCCCAAAGTGGGGATGGAGGCATACGGTCTCAGGTGCAGCTCCTGCGGGACGAGGTTGCTGTACTGCAGCGGTGTCTCCGTGACTCGCTGGACCTGCAAAAGAGTATGATTGATTGTATGAGTCCTGATGATGGTACGGTTCCTATTGAGCCACGACCACAGTCTAACCCCTTGGCCGCTTCTACACCGTTTGTTCGAGGGCAACCTCCACTAGGCGTTTCAAGGTCAGTTTCTGCTAATATGCCTCATGTAAGTGGGCCTGTGGTGGCTCAAACAGCCTCGGCTGACTTGTCAGCTACGTCTAGGGTCTTGGCCTCTGTCCTCCATCAATCACGTCTTGAACCTTTAATTTTTGGTGGTGAAGGAAAGGTGAGTCCAGACGACTGGCTTCAGTCTGTCGATATATACAGGACTTCACTGGATCTTACTGATTCCCAGATGTTACTGGAGCTCCCGCGTTTTCTGTCCAAGGAGCCGAAGAAGTGGTTTAATGTCTTGAGCTCCCATGTTTCCACATGGGCCCAGTTTTGTGACCTATTTAAGAAGGTTTTTCTGCCATCTGACAATCAGGAGCGCATTATGAGGGGTATCCTAGACAGGGTTCAGATGCCGAACGAACCTTTACCTACGTTTGTCGCCCATATGCTGAGTGAATTTCGAAAATTGAGAAGTCCGCCTCCTCAGCCAGAACAAATTGAGCTAATATGCAAGCACGCTGTCGAAAAATACAGGGTAGCACTCTATGGCACGGCGGTGACGTCTGTGATGGACCTTCTCTTGCGTGCACATGAGCTGCATGCAGTCTTGGGTCCATGTGGTCAATATGTGCCCGAGGTTCCACAGTCAGTTCCGGTCATAAGAGAACTTCATTGTTTTAAGTGTTTGACACCGGGGTTTACTTCCCGTAACTGCCCAAACTGTAAGCAGCAAAGCAGTCAAACTGTACAGATTACAGAGACATCGGGTTCTGAAGTCCCAAGTAACAGGTCTCAAACAACGGTTGCAGGCTTGGGGGCTTCAGTTAGACCCAGGTCGGGAAACTTCAGGGGGGGGAGGACTTTTCAGAGAGGCAATCCTTCCCCCCCGAGACAGTAATTGAGCCTCACTCACCTGACTCATCCCAGGCCACTCGGCTTGCTCTTGGTCACGTGGAAGACATCACATCCTCATCTTACTGGAACACACCTTTTCGTGTTCAGATCAATTTTCATGGCCAGGCACTTGAAGCTACTCTGGATACGGGGGCTTCTGTTTCAGCCGTGCGTGCAGATGTTTCTAGATTTGTTCCAGGGGGGACATTTAAAACAACAGCATGGTTTGCATCTCCTTTGCAGCTTGCCGATGGGGGAATGTGTTGTCCATCAGGTTTAGCGTGGTTACAGTTTGGGTTTATGGGCCAACGCTTTTACCATCGCTTTGCAGTCATCCAAAATCTTTCAACTCCGCTTGTTTTGGGTATGGATTTTATGATGAGAGCTTCTGTTGTGATCCAGGTTCCTTCCAGAACTGTTGTTCTGGGGGATGTGCCAGAGGCTGAGGCTGAACTGGAGGGTGTTGATGTGATGACACCGAATCACAGTCTGCTTGGCTTACAAGACAGTTCTTCTGGTCTGGACACGAAAGTTGATGGGGCTGCTTTAAATGAGGGGGAAAAAGTCAAGCTGGCCGAGTTGTTGAGATCTTTTGCTGAATTATTTGATGGACATCTAGGTCATACATCCATAGTTGAGCATACAATTGACACTGGTCAGGCCCGACCTATCCATCTCGCTCCATACCGTACTTCACCGGCAAAGAAAGAATTGATTGAGCGGCAGATTGACATGATGTTGGCAGAAGGCATTATTGAACCGGCATCGGGGCCGTGGGCCGCGCCGATCGTTATCGTTCAAAAGCCTTCTGGTGAACCAAGGTTTTGCGTTGACTATCGAGGATTGAATAGACTTACAGTGAAAGACTCGTACCCGCTTCCAAGGATAGACGAGTCCCTCGATTTTCTAGCAAGAGGAAATTTTGTGTCCACAATCGACTTGGCCAGGGGTTATTGGCAGGTTGCCATGGAAGAATTGTCTAGGCCAAAGACCGCTTTCGTTTCTCACCGTGGGCTGTACCAGTTCCGTGTTCTACCGTTTGGCCTGTGCAATGCCCCAGCCACTTTTCAGAGGCTCATGAACACGGTGCTGGCGGGCCTCATCTACAAGTCATGCGCAGTTTATCTCGACGATATTGTAGTCGCCTCACCTACGTTCGAACAACACCTGAGAGATCTTGAGGAAGTCCTGGCTAGGCTGAGATCTGCTGGCCTGTCAATCAAGTTGGACAAGTGTCAGTTCTGTAGAAAGGAACTTACCTTCTTGGGCTATCGGGTCACCAAGGAGGGTATTCAACCAAATGAGGAGAAGGTGAAGGCCGTGGTAGATTTTGCTACTCCATTAAACTCCAAGCAAGTGAGACAGTTTTTAGGCATAACCAGCTACTACCGGCGCTTCATTCATGAATATGCCCGACATGCTGAACCTCTTTTCGCTCTTACGAGAGCCGATGTTCCTTTTGGGTGGACACAAGACTGTCAGAATGCTATGGTTTTCCTTAAAAATAAACTGACGTCTGCGCCTATCTTGAGGTTTCCGCAGTTTTCACTTCCATTTTTCATTCACGTGGATGCGTGTGATGTTGGTCTGGGTGCTGCTTTAATGCAGAGGGATGAGCAAGGCAGGGACTGTGCAGTTGCCTATGCTAGCCGTACTTTGCACAAGTCCAAATGCCCTTACTCTACTCCTGAGAAGGAGTGCCTAGCGGTAATTTGGGCACTTGAGTATTTCAGACCATACATTGAAGGTTTGCACGTCACAGTTTTTTCAGACCACAGCAGTTTGAAGTGGTTGATGTCACGACCTAATCCCACTGGAAGACTGGCTAGGTGGTCACTTCGGTTGCAAGACTTTGATTTTGAGATAATACATAAACCAGGAGTGTCCAATAGTGTTCCTGACAGTTTGTCAAGGAACCCTCTACCTTCTTGTGGTCAGCCGTTTGACATTCTCCCTGATCGTGCTGTTCTTCGAAGTCTGGACTTGTGCTCATTGCTGTCTGTGTTGTTTACAGACAGTGATCAGTTGAGAAGTCTGCAGCTGAATAATCCCGACATTGGGAAGTTGTTCAGGGAGTTGGAGGATGGTGAAAGGGTGTCTTCCGAGGAAGATCTTCTATATGCTGTTCTTGATGGTCTTCTGTATCACAAGGATCCAAAATCTTCTTGTACATTACACCCCATGAAACAGTTCAAGCTTTATGCTCCCCAGACTGTCAGAAGGTCTCTGTTGGAGTATTATCATGACCATCCCACCGCAGGTCACTTGGGTGTGACAAAAACGGTGACAAGACTTAAGCAGAGATTTTTCTGGCCCAACATGCTGTCAGATGTGAAGAAGTATGTGGGTTCATGTGCCATCTGCCAATTCACTAAGCCATCCCAGAGAAAGCCTGGTGGCTTCATGGTTCCAATCTGCCCCCAATATCCTTGGGAATATGCTGGGGTGGACTTTGTGGGCCCTTTGCCCCGAACGCCGAGTGGAAATGCATACATCCTTGTGTTTGTAGATTACTTTTCCAAGTGGATTGAGGTGTGCGCGGTGAGGGAAGCTACAGCTTTGGTTGCTGCCAGTAAGCTTCTCAGTGAAGTGTTTGCTAGGCATGGCGCTCCCAAGTACTTGATATCTGACAGGGGTTCTGTGTTTATGAGTGACCTCTTCAAACACACGGTTTCGGCTTTGGGTACGGAGCACAGGCTTACAACAGCTTACCACCGACAAATGCTACGGAAAGAGTAAATCGAACACTGAAAACGGCCATTAGGGCATATGTTGGAACCAAGCACACGTCCTGGGATCGTTTTCTCCCCCACATTTGTTTTGCCTTGCGGACAGCTCAACATGACAGTACGGGACTGAGTCCATCGATGGTATTGTATGGCCGTGAACTGGACACGCCTTTGGATCTGCTTTCTCAGCCGGATGTTTTGGTGTGGAAGATCCAGGGGTGACTTCTTTGGATGCCCTGAAGCATTTGCTCCAGGAGGCATCTGATCATGTCAGGAGTTTTCTGGAGGCGAGTCACTCAAAGAAAAAGCACTACTATGACAAGAGGCATCGGCTAGTTTCTTTCTTCGTAAATGATCTGGTGCGGGTCAAAACTCATCCGAGGTCTGACTCCTCTACGAACTTTGCTGCCAAGCTCGCGCCTCTATACACAGGTCCTTACCGTGTTGCTCAGAAGTTGTCTGATGTGAATTATAGACTTGCTGATGTGAATACGGGAAAGGATATGGGAGTGTTTCACGTGGTGAACATGGAACCTTTTCGTACATGGGATTCTGGAAATGTATCAAAAAGGGTGCCTGTGAATCCACCTCCGGAATTTGAGGAGGACGATACTTTGTTGGGTGGCGAAAGCTCCTGTCATACAAGTCCTGGTGAGCCGTCCAGTGACTGTCCAACTGATAATGTCAGTGATCTCTTGGAATTTCTTTTCACAAATTAAAAAAAAATTAAAATCACCTTTCCTTGCAGGTCCTGCTCCACCACAAGAGCACTGCAGCAAATGCACAGAAATCAAGAATCAGAAAAGTTCTGTAATAACTGTAATAACTAAATTACAACAATTAAAATAAACTACAACTTAAAATTTTAAAAGATGTTTTATTCATTTCTGTAGCGTGCTCATTCAAAGCCTTTTCCTATGATTTATGTGCTCAATATTACATTTAAATGTTGTGTTAACTCGCTTTTTATCAAGTGCTTCACAATTTATCAACAGTACTAATGTACAAATAAAATAAATAACTTGTAGATGTAGATTTGTTTATTTACATTACTTACATTCATCTAAAGCAGTGTTGACAACAGTGAATTCTACATAATAGCATACATCACTCACTCAGATGTCGGTTTCATGTTGTGATGTGCTCATCTACAATTCGTTTAGAATATTTTCCTGTCTCATGTTAAATAGACATTTAGTAATCGTCTTTAAGATGTATATGGCTTATGTAAATCCACTTTGGAGATGTGCATGTGCTTACTGGAGCTCCCCTGTTCGCTATAAGTAATAAAACGTAATAAAAACAGCAAAATCACAAATATGTTACACTGACTAGTGTCTTTAAACCTTCAGCAATTCATCAGTTTACTGTACAGTAGTTCAACAAATGTGATTTTAACACAAGGAACCGTGTTTTTGATTTCTAATACTCACATTTGACACCCTCGTCGCTGTTCTCCGCCCTGTTCGATGATGATGTATCCGCTCGCGTGGGCTTCTGGGATTGAAAAGTGTCCATCGGATGAACACTTCAGAATCTGGGCTGAAGCAGTAGGACATCCGGGGATTTCCCATCTACTCTTTTATGAATACTGAGGTTTCCGACATACTCATCTCTAAACGTACGGTTTTCTCCTACTATATAGTAGGTAAGTAGGCATATTCGGCGCAACTTAAGTATACATACGTCCGAATCTCGTGAGAATTAGTGCAATTTTCACCTACTCTTTAATGAATACTGAGGTTTCGGACATACTTATTCGTTCGCCTACTGCATTTTGCCTACTATATAGTAGGGAAGTATGCCATTTCGGACGCAGCCACTGATTGGAAGCGCTTCTTCCCTCCTTTTATAGCAATCAGTCTGCTCTTACAATCTCTTTAGTATGATAGTGATTTCACCTGACTAGTACTCATTCACACTTTCACATGTGCTGCTGATTTGATTAGTCAGTTAATGTTAGCTGGTCATTTTGCGTCAGTATTAAAAAACAGTGACATTTGTTTTGTTTTTTGTAAAAAATATAATTTTTTGGCCAATGCATTATTTAAAATGCATCTGATCACCTCCACAAATTAGCAAACAATCATACACAATGGGAGGGGGAAATCAGCAGCAAACTTTGCAAAACACAAAATTTATGTCACTGCCAAAACTTTTGGCCATGACTGTACATCCTTACACTCTGTTCACTGAATTCACAGCCTTAGCTTTGATTAAGTTTTAGATAGTTATATAGCACATAGAACAGAACTACAGCTAAAAGCATTTATTTGGTTCAGTAAGTTGCCATCCCATGACCTCTACAGTAACTGCTCTGCCCGGTGTCCATCAATCTTTTTGAGTTATGACAACTTTTAATGAAATTATCAAATGTCATCATATTTGAGTGGCGTCCCTATATCTAAGTTTAAATGAACAGCTAGCATAGCACATGCTAAATATAATTTATTTAGCATGTAAATTTAATGAACAAGAAAGATACTTGTCACTGGCACTGGCCAAATCTTATGCTCATTATAGTATACAGTGGGTACGGAAAGTATTCAGACCCCCTTAAATTTTTTTCACTCTTTGTATATTGCCGCCTTTGCTAAAATCATAAGTATATATTTTTTCCCATTAATGTACACACAGCACCCCAATTGGAGAGAAAAACACAGAATTGTTGACATTTTTGCAGATTTATTAAAAAAGAAAAATATCACATGGTCCTAAGTATTCAGACCCTTTGCTCAGTATTTAGTAGAAGCACCCTTTTGATCTAATACAGCCATGAGTCTTTTTGGGAAGATGCAAAAAGTTTTTCACACCTGGATTTGGGGATCCTCTGCCATTCCTCCTTGCAGATCCTCTCCAGTTCTTTCAGGTTGGATGGTAAACGTTGGTGGACAGCCATTTTTTAGGTCTCTCCAGAGATGCTCAGTTGGGTTTAAGTTAGGGCTCTGGCTGGGCCATTCAAGAAAAGTCACAGAGTTTTTGTGAAGCCACTCCTTCGTTATTTTAGCTGTGGGCTTAGGGTCATTGTCTGTTGGAAGGTCAACCTTCGGCCCAGTCTGAGGTCCTTGTTGGGTGGGGGGGAGCCCTGGAGACGGTTTTCGTCCAGGATATCCCTGTATTGGCCGCATTCATCTTTCCCTCGATGCAACCAGTCATCTTGTCCCTGCAGCTGAAAAACACCCCCACATCATGATGCTGCCACCACCATGTTTCATTGTTGGGACTGTATTGGACAGGTGATGCCTGGTTTTCTCCACACATACCGCTTAAATTAAGGCCAAAAAGTTCAATCTTGGTCTCCTCAGACCAGAGAATCTGATTTCTCACCATCTTGGAGTCCTTCAGGTGTTTTTTAGGCAAACTCCATGCGGGCTTTCATGTGTTTGCACTGAGGAGAGGCTTCCGTCGGTCCACTCTGCCATAAAGCCCCAACTGGTGGAGGGCTGCAGTGTTGGTTGACTTTCTACAACTTTCTCCCGTCTCCCGACTGCATCTCTGGAGCTCAGCACAGTGATCTTTGGGTTCTTCTTTACTTCTCTCACCAAGGCTCTTCTCCCCCGATAGCTCAGTTTGCCGGACGGCCAGCTCTAGGAAGGGTTCTGGTTGTCCCAAACGTCTTCCATTTAAGGATTATGGAGGCCACTGTGCTCTTAGGAACCTTAAGTGCAGCAGAAATTTTTTGTAACCTTGGCCAGATCTGTGCCTTTTTGGCATTCTGTCTCTGAGCTCTTCAGGCAGTTCCTTTACCTCATGATTCTCATTTGCTCTGACATGCATTGTGAGCTGTGAGGTCTTATATAGACAGGTGTGTGGCTTTCCTAATCAAGTCCAATCAGTATAATCAAACACAGCTGGACTCAAATGAAGGTGTACAACCATCTCAAGGATGATCAGAAGAAATGGACAGCACCTGAGTTAAATATATGAGTGTCACAGCAAAGGGTCTGAATACTTAGGACCATGTGATATTTCAGTTTTTCTTTTTTAATAAATCTGCAAAAATGTCAAAATTCTGTGTTTTTCTGTCAATATTGGGTGCTGTGGGCCCTTAAGGGAAAAAATTAACTTTAATGATTTTAGCAAATGGCTGCAATTATAACAAAGAGTGAAAAATTTAAGGGGGTCTGAATACTTTCCGTACCCACTGTACCTTCATGTAGCTGTCACAGCCAATGAAAAGTAAGATGAGTGCAGGATCTAAGAACTATAGACGTTTTTAGATTTATTAACAGAACTCAAGACAATAGAAACAAAAACATTAATCATTAATCAAACAATGAGTAACCACAGTAACTGACTGAAACATAGAAAACTAACTGAAAACTACGACATAGAACAGAAACATGATACAAAACCCACCTAACATAACACAGAAAATCCCTTACAGTACACTCTAAAAAAATTGTGCTATATAGCACTAAAAGCGGTTCTTTAGCTTGTAATCATAGGTGATTGTAATCATAGGATCATTTTTACAGGTGCTATATAGCACATTTGTCAAATGGTGCCATGTAGAACCATAAGAGGTGCCATATAGCACTTTTTCTCAACAATGGTGCACCAATCATAACTCATCCATGGCATGCATTGCAACATAAATAAATTATGCAGCTGCATTGTCTTAGTATTTTCTTTTATTCTTACTATTTGCTTTTTTTTTGTGACTTTTTACTGCCCTGTTTTGTGATGCTCAAAAATCATATCAAAATTATCAGAAAATGTTGTCACCATTGCTGAGATTCACATGCAGATTCTTCATGTCTATGAGTGACCGAATTGAAACCTCTTTATAACTCATAATTCTAAAAGTGGTTTTTACAATTTTCTCACATTGTCACGTAGTATCATAGAACTGCAATAATATGAAACTCATAATAAAACAACAGATTTTGATAAAATGCAACCAGAGATGCATACGCATTAAATTATTTTACCATAAGTTGCTTACCATTACATATGTGTTTTATAAACACTATTGCAATAGCCAAAGATAAACTTATTTTAACTTCAAATTAAAGTCAAGGGTCAAGAAGCAACTAAAGCAAACACTATTCACCAAAACGGTAAGTTGAAGAGAAAATATTTAATTTCTTTAACTTAATTCTCAATAAAGAACTTCCGTTTTAGATACTCCAGAAATAAAGTCTAACTGGTTAGTAATGTGTGAAGTTGGTGTTGCTGTTTGTGGAGAGGTCCTTTTTTTCTGAGGTCAAAGGTCTCATGTGGGAGCCCTGAAATATTTCCTTGTGGAGGCAAAAAAAAAAAATTTCTTCAAGAAATAGACTGTATTTTAATGTTGTTTTAACCCTTTTCCCAACTAAACTAAGAGACTAAGAGAACCTTTAAAGAACTATACAAGGGCTTACAGGTTTTACGGTAGTGGTGCTATATAGCACCTCATCGACTCCAAAGAACCGCTGAAGAACCTACAGGGGACTTAACAGTGTTTCCTTTCCATGGGAACTTCGACTGCGTCTCTATGGGGTCGCTATGGGGAACGCCTTGTCTTGACCCGTGTCTGAAGCATACATTGAAAAACACCAACTCGTTGGCCGGCGACAGTCATGACGTCACTACCGGTGCGACTACCGTATAAATCGGTGCCGGGAGCTACACATCATTCTCTTCTTCGTCTTCATGGACTGTTCTGTTTGAAGCGTGCATTTCAAGGAAAAAGTAAGAGCTATCTATTCATTATGGCGAGCACTAGCAGAGCGTTTAGAGGGTGTGTGCATCCGTGTCAGCGCTATGTGACACCAGATGACACACACGATCTAAGTATTGTTTGTTTGGGCGAAGAGCACGCACACAATGCCCTCGAGGGGGCAATCTGCGTGCATTACGAGTTTTTTCCAATGAAAAAGCTCCATTCTCATTTGTCTCTCTTTTCAAGTAAAGAGGGGCAACCATCTGCTTCCCGCGATTCAGGACCAGCCGCTGCTAAGGCACGGAGGAGAATGAGCTCGTGGGGATCTCAGGGGACTGGCCGATGAGGTTTAGAGATGGGCTTTCCTTCCGGCTGGGGCTCCTCGGCGGGGGGCTAGAGACAGCCGCTGGACGATGATATCCTCTCTTTGATATAATCTGATCCAGGGGCCAGTGCTCTGCTGGGTTCAGCCCAGGAGGAGCAGGAAATGGATGATGAGAGCGAAGAAGCTGAGGCTGAGCCTTCTCAATCTTCCTGCCCTGCGTCTGATGAGCTCTTAGAGGTTATGGATCACACCACGGCAAGACTTGACTTGCCATGGAAACGGACTAAGGAAGTGGCATCGCGAGGTCATCTCGACGAACGTTATCTTTCTGGCCAAAACCCTCCAGCTCAGGTGAGCCTTCCTTCCTTCCTGATCTCCATACTGAGATTGAGAAGGAATGGAAGAGGTCGTTTTCTTCACGCATCCATCGGTTTCAGCATACTAGTTATGCGAATATCGAGGCGGTGCGTGAAAACGGCTATGAGAGAATGCCCCCCGTAGAAGAGACGCTAGCTAGCTGGATCTCTCTATGGGAGAGACCTCATCTCTCAAAACCCCTTCCTTGCCATCCATGCCTCTTCAAGCTACATCCAAAATGAATGGCAAGGCATACGCAGCATCAGGTCAGGCTGTCGCTTCATTGCACACAATGGCGGTGCTCCAACAACCAGGCGATCCTTTTGAAAGACCTGTAATAAAGGCGAGGGCCTTCTTCTGTATGAGATGGCTGAGTTACCCGCACACGATCTTAGCTCTTCGTGCTACTAAGCATCTGCCTCTGGCCATTGGCAGATCTGGCGGCGCATGGTAGAACGGAGAGGCAGCTGTGGGTACCTGGCAGCATCGGAAGAAAGAAATGGGTTTTCTTTCTCACGATGCCCCCGGGTTTCGCCCTCTACTACTTTTTGGTACATCCGTTTAGACTGTCATCGAAAGTCAGGATTCGAAGGCACGCTAAGTGGCCTTCAAAACCTTCATTCCACGAAGGTCCATGTCTGAGCCCGAACAACCCAGGGGTCCTGGCCTGTCTCGATTTGAGGATCAGAGACGAGCACAGAATGCTAGTGTCGCGACTCGCGCTCCTCCTCCGCCTGCGGGTAGGGGTAGGAAGTATCGTGGGTCGAAGGGAGGTAGGCAGGACCTGAGGTATGTGATCCAGACAAGGCGTCAGCGCTTTCGTCCGGATCAGAGTAATACTTAGGTATCCACTCTTTCTCTCAGGGGGGGTAACATCTACCCTTTTCTTCCCCTTCCTAATTCCCCTGTAACCACAATATCTCCTGCATAACAGTCTCCTTCTGGACTTATGATGTTTTGGTTGGTTCTATGGTTAATCATAGTACCCACCTTACTGAAGGTCCGGTCTAGATGCTTTTCCGGACAGAGCTCCAACGCGGGAGCCATGGTGGGTAAGTACGATCCATGTCTAAATATATGTATATAAATATATGTATGTGCTATGAAACTGGTGGTTGTGTGTACCCTTCTGCTAGTTTCTTTGCAGTGTTTCCCGTGCTGGGTTCAGAAACCGGGTGCTCGACTTGCAGTGTTTATTTCACTCGTCGAGATATGTCCAGAAGGTAGGTAAGGTTTCGGTTTCATACTTCCTGGATCATGCGGCCATAACACAGGCTTCGGCGGGAGCCTTTGTGATTATCAGGCCCCCGGCGTGTCACTGCAAAAAATTCCTGGACGTCCGTGCTGGGGTTTACGCTTTCATGCTACCCTGACTGGTCTACCGTATCCGGGTCGCCCTGAGGGGTTTTTCCCGATCACCATGATATCCCCTTGAGGCATCACCCCCCGCACCATTGAGGGTTATTGTGAGTATGATGTTTCTTTCGAGCGTTAATCCTCTCTGAGGATTTGGATTCTTTGCTCCATGGGCTGTCCTCGTGGTAGTATTGAGACAATGCTCCCCTTTTTATCAAAGGGTTACCTGGAATGAGAGTGTTTGGCTAGATTGCAGTATGCTTACCCTTCTGATTTTTCAATCATGCTGCAGGTCGAGCTCCCTCTCATTGAGAGCTGGGTTTGTGTTCCTTCAGCCAAGGTAAACTACTGCTAGCGTTCCTGCTTTGGAACATGCTGTAGGCCGAGCCCCCCTCTCGACTGAGAACTAGGTGTGTTGCTCCCACAGCTAAGTAAACTATTGCTAGTTGTTCCAGTTTGGAACATGCTGCAGGACGAGCCCCGTCTCGGTTTGAGAACTGAATGTGTTGCTCCCTCAGCTGAATAACTACTAGCTGTTCCACCATTGGAACATGCAGTAGGTTGAGCTCCCTCTCCATTGAGAGCTGGATGTTCTCCCCCAGCTACAGATTTACTGCTAGCCACTCCAGCATTATAGCCGTAGATATAGCGTCTGGGGATACGCTATTTTTATATATAGGCTGCCTTTTCAGGGTGCCACGCGAACCCCTAGAACGGTATGCAAGTGTAGTGCACATTATGCTTTGCCCACTTTTCTAAAAACCACATAAGTGGTAAGTGTGCACGTTACGCTTTGCGCACTTTCTAAAATCCACATAGTTGGTAGGTGTGCACGTTATGATTTGCCCACTTTTCTAAAATCCTGTCTGGTCTAGCTAAGCGCAAGACTTCGTGCTCTTTTTGATTGGTTTAAAACCCCGGTTCTGCCTTGGTCACCACTCCTCCTATGTATCCTCTGGATACCTACTTAACAGGGTGCTACTAAGGATCTGTTGAGACAGTTTCTTCACCACATGCAAAGACAAACGTGCGGTAGCCCCTGTGTGACAAGCCAAGACTAGTATGTATCTAGGCTCTTGGTCGTATTCCCTTAAAGGAATCTATTTCTGATTCCAAGCCTTGAGCTCTACCCCGGGCCCAGGAGTCTGGCCCTAACAGGTAAGTATTTTGGGGTCTGTAGCCTAGGCCTTTGGCCATAGGGAAAAATGTCACTGACAGCCGTCTAACGTCCAAGGGGCAACTCCCATAGCAATATGGTAGAGTTGGTACTTAGTGCTCGCCATGGTTCTGGCTTGCACTCCCCTCAGCATGGTGGCGTGGGTATACCGTTCCCCATAGCGATCCCTAGAGGACGCAGTTTCGAAGTTCCCATGAAAGGGAACGTCTCAGTTTACTTATGTAACCATGGTTCCCTGAGTAGGGAACGAGACACTGCGTCCTCTAGGTTTCTTGCCATGCTGCGGACGCAAGCTTCAGATGAAGAAGTGAATGATGTGTAGCTCCCGGCACCGATTTATACTGTAGTCGCACCGGTAGTGACGTCATGGCTGTCGCCGGCCAACGAGTTGGTGTTTTTTGAATGTATGCTTCAGACACGAGTCACGATGAGGTTTTCCCCATAGCGACCCCTAGAGGATGTAGTGTTTCGTTCCCTACTCAGGGAACCATGGTTAAATAAGTAACCTGAGACGTTCTTTATACGGTAGTGGTGCTATATAGCACCTTAAACACTCCAAAGAACCGCTGAAGAACCTTTTTTTTTTTAGAGTGTAGCCACCAACAACCTAACCAAGGCCATTACTCTTCAACTTCAACATAACAGAAACCCTATTAAATGTCAACGTTATCAAGACAATTTACCACATAATTTACTACCAATAAATTACACACAATATTAAGTTGATGTAATCATCATCAAAATAATGTTTTTAACTTAAAAGGTTTAATTTAACCAATAAATTAGAAATTTTAACTTACAGCCATGCATTTGTTTAAGTTGGGTAATAGAGCCCCTGGATTTCTTTTAAAGTGTGTATAATGAAGGACACACACCACACACACATATATTCTTTATTTATTTTTTATTTATATGTATATATATAATATTGTTTTTTTGTTTGTTTGTTTTGTTTTGTTTTGTAATATTTGCATCGATATAGAAATCCAAATAGTAAGACCAGCAATGCAACTCCATTGACTTTTCCATTAAGAAAATTACATAGATTAGTTATGGTTGCATTGTTCACTTATTTTCCATAATCTGAAAGAATGGTTTGTCCAGTTATTTTACAACTGTAATTTTATTTTAGCGATTTTTCATTATGAAATGCAGTATAAATTTATTGTTGTACCTTTAGTTGGTTATCTTAGAATTTTTTAATTTTAATTTATTTATTTCACTACCTTGCTGCATTCTGGAATTGTCTTCTTAGTGAACAATACATGCTATCTTGCAATTTAACTAAAACAGGGTATCTTAGGTGGCAATATAATTAAGTTGCCTACCTTTTGGAACAAACTTTGTATGTAGATCAAGTGTGTGATGCCATTCAAATGCTCTCTCTATAGAAAGCTCAGGTTTTTGAACAGATCTATCGACTATAGTGCACCAAACTGTAACTCAACATTCTCAAATTGAGCCCACAATACACATGAGACTCCAAACAGGGACGTCTAAACGGATTCAGGTATCTCTTATGGTTTCAGTTTAAAGAGCCCAGGATGTCTGTGAAAATCCTTGTCACCCCATAGCACTATAATTACAGCCACAAAGTAAGACAGCAAGACAGCCTGATTATCAGCAACATTTTGTGGAATCATTTTCTCATGTAAGAGCAACACTAAACCATTGCTGTCACCTCTCTATCCACACTCCTCTAAAAAGTGCTACAAAATGCGTTGTTAAAAGTCATGGTGTCACACCACAGTGACGTGGTGTGATTTTGAGGGCATCTCATCTGGCTGTCACAGCCATAACATTTGCTTCTCTTTTCTGTAATCCCCACTGTTGCTGCCAAATTCATATTTTGAAGAATTCATTGCCAGAACACACAAAACCACAAATCGCATGGGAAAACTACTGAAGACTCATTCATAATTGATGCTGTCTAGCTTTCAGAAACACATTAGAAATGGAAACCCTAATAAAAATTGCAGGGAAATTCTATCAAGATGGATGTAGGGTCCCTATTACAACATCAAGACGTTACGGTAGCACTGTTCTATCTATTTTGTCATAGAGCACTCAGAACACGCTTGCAACTGGCAAAACCCACAAGCACATTCTTCTACTAAATTCCACAAAGCATGCAGGGGGAACATTAGTCCTGCGGCCACTTATAGGATGTGAAAGGCTGAGTGAAACAGGTCATAGGGGGAGCAAATCGTCAGGGATTCAGAGTACGATCATAAACAAAAAATGCCATGAGAGTGCAGTCGTGCTCCAAGGCTTTGTTCACAATCAATGTGATGTGTGCAACCATGGGAGTCACAGAGAGCATTGCGGCAACCCAAGGCAGGCTCAACAGCCACTGTGATGTGAGATTTAGGTCAGGCAGTCAAAAGACAAGAAAGAAAGTACTGCACGCATTGAGAGTGTGTCTCTAAACAGGGGTTGATGTCATACTGTGAAATGTCGCTTACTTATTCACTCCCTGATCTCCCTAATACATTAGAGCTGATTTAATCGGGTGAAATATATACCACTTACATTTTCCTGTATATTCCAGATATTCTTAAACATGACTGGCTTTAAATCTGAGGAGAAACGCAAACAAATTTCAGACAGCATAGCAGCAACCTACTAATGTATCCTGTCAATGTGACCTGCTTTTTATGCAAATGATGATGGAAATACCTCAACTTCTGGGAAAACCTGTGTAAACTGTCTCAGCATGAGAGCCAGCAATATGTGTACAAAACCCTGATTCAGACATCCTGACAAGACTACAGCTTCTATTTCTCCTTAATTCCACAATCCCTTTAAGCTTCATCTACAAATGGCATATATAGGATCTTGTAGAATTTCAAGCTCTTGAATAAGTGTTGCTATTATGAGGTATCAGCACAAAACCCAAAAAATTGACACATACATGCATACATACATAAAATAAAATAACTAGCATCAAAAGAATCTAGCACTATGCTCTATACTTAAATTTACATAGTTTATTAGATTTATTTTTTTCCTTTTGTTTTGCATATAATAGCAATTCCGCAGCTAATGGGTAATACACAATCTTATTTAACAATGGCTTGAATCCATAAGGATTTCCATTTTGCTCCAGCTGAGATAAATTGAATAGGAGTCAAAAAACGAAAGTAACTTTACTGTTGGCAGGTTAATAGTTTCTAAAGTCATGGCCAAAGGTTTTGGCAGTGACATAAATTTTGTGTTTTGCAAAGTTTGCTGCTTAAACTGCAGGGGTTCACATTGTTTCTATATTATTGTGTAGAGTGACAGATGCATTTAAAATCGCTAAAAGTTTCATGGGCCAAAAAACTAATTTCACTGTTTTTTGATCCTGACACAAAATGACCAGCAAACATTAATTGACTAATCATATCAGCAGCACATTTGAAAGTGTGAATGAGTACTAGTCAGGTTAATCACTATCATACTAATTAGGTAAAAAGAGCAGACTGATTGCTATAAAAGGAGTGAAGAAGAGCTTCCAGTCATTGTGTTCTTGTTTGCAATGATTGCCTCCAAAGAAACACGTGTAGCCATCATCGCTTTGCATCAAAATGGCCTCACATGCAAGGAAATTGCTTCAAAGAATATTGCACCTGAAAGAACCATTTACCGAATCATCTTCAAGGAGAGAGGTTCGACTGCAGAAGTCTTCAGGATGTCCCAGAGTGCCCAGCATGTGCCAGGACTGTCTCCTCCTGAGGAGTCAGCTACGGAATTGTGTCATCACCAATGCAGAGCTTGCTCAGGAGAATAGCAGCAGGTTGGTGTGAGAGCATCTGCACGCACAGTGAAGGCGAAGACTTTTGGACTGTTGTCAAGAAGGGCAGCAAAGAAGCCAATTCTCTCCAAGAAAAACGTCAAGGACAGACTGAAATTCTGCAGGAAGTACAGGATTGGACAGCAGAAGACTGGTTAAAAGTTATTTTCTCTGATGAAGCTCCCTTCCGACTGTTTAGGACATCTGGAAAATCAATTGTTCGGAGAAGAAAAGGTGAACGCTACCATGAGTCCTTTGATGTGCCAACAGTGAAGCATCCTGAGACCATCCATGTGGGGTTTCTGCCCAAAAACACTGCCATGAATAAAGAATGGTATCAAAACGTCCTGCAAAAGTGACTTCTTCCAACGATCCATGAGCAATTTGGTGATGATCCATGCATTTTCCAGCATGATGGAGCACCATGTCACAAAGCAAGAGTGATAAAGAAGCAGCTCAAAGATCATTACATTGACATTTTGGATCCATGGCCAGGCAACTCCCCGGATCTCAGTCCCACAGAGAACCTGTGGTCAGTCCTCAAAAGGCGAGTGGACAAGCAGAAGCCCACAAATTATGATCAACTCCGAGAACTAATAAGGCAAGAATGAATCACCATCCATCAGGATTTGTCCCAGAAGCTAATATCCAGCATGCCAGAGTGAATTGCAGAGGTTATGAGGAACAAGGGTCAACACTGTAAATATTGACTCATGTTTTTTTGCCAATAAAAGCCTTTAAAACTTATGATATGCTTATCATTGTTTTTCAGTACACCATAGAAACATGTGGAAAAATAATCTACAAATACTGAAGCAGCAAACTTTGCAAAACATAAAATTGATGTCACTGCCAAAACTTTTGACCATGACTATACTTAATCTGTTATGCTTAGTTACCAATGACTATGTCTGTTCATTTTCCAAATGTATTCCCTTTCCTTCCATGCATTGATTATTCCCTGCTGCTTCTTCATCACTTTTACATGAATCATAGAAATTATGCTTTGAAGAGAGTGATTATATACTGCATTAGGTAAACAGAGACATATGGTTGCTGCAATCAGCACAAAAACGACTGGCTGGAACTTCCTCTAAAGTATGTTGTTTTGGGGCACTTGAAGTTCATTTTCTGATACATATAGTGCATGAAAAAAATACAGGTGTGGCCTTGTAGAGGGTTTGTTTTAGAAACCCTTAAAGAAATAAGTGCAATATAAGTTTTACATTTGACTGTGTAACTTGCTCAGTAAAGTAGCAACAGTGCTTTCTCCTTCAACGAACCCAAACACTCTCTTTCTGCTTTTTCCCCAGTTACCTTCCCCCAGTTTCCAAACACTCACCAGCCCAGAGGCGAAGAAAACAGCCAACAGAGCCAGACAGGCACCCATCACAATGAGGAGCAGAAAAACAATGAGTGGGTGCTGCTGGCTCATACGATAGTACGAATCATACAGCCAGTCTAGGGACCTCTGTCTTCGGCCACGCACACCTCCTCCTCCTATTACATCTCCTCCTGTCCGGGAGCCCCTCTCCAGCAAGTAGCTCCTCTTACGCATGGCCTCCCTCCACATGGAGCTCGCGTTGTGTTCCTCTCTGTTGGGCTGTGACTGGGGTTTGTGAGGGTCGTGCTCCTGTTCACACAGGTCCTTCAAATGGAGCACTGATGCTCGGGCTGTGTTGCGTGGCTAGTAAACCAGCAGGATGTCTGCCACTGTGGTGCGCAGCATCGCTCAGGCAACATGTTGAACTGAAGACTGTCAGAGTGAGAGTGAAAGGAAGCAGTATGTGTGTGCGAGTATGTATGTACGAGGGAGAGAAAGAGAGAGAGAATAGGGTCTCCCATATGGGAGGGTCTGTATTGACGCAAGGAGTGAGGGAGAAAGTAAATGTGAGCGAGAAAGACAGAGATAAAGGCTAGACAGAAAGGGATGGAGGGGTTGAAAGAGTTTCCTGTCAAGATGATGTGCCAGGGTTTGTTGGTACATCAAAAAAAAATTGTCATCATTTACTGATCCTCAAAATGTTCAGCCCTGCATAATTTTCTTTCTTTTGTGAAACACAAAATGAGTTCTAAGGTAGAAGCCTCCATTTTCCATACAAGGAAATGGTTAGTTTATGCCACCAAGCTCAAAAACGCACCATAACAGTATCATAAAAGTAGTCTGTCTTTCCTTTGTTCTGGAACTTTCAAATCACATTTTTTTGTGTTTGTCATGGTCACGCAGCACACAAATGGTGTCAGTGATGTCACACCTGGCACAATATGTCTAAAGATACCTTTTTTTTCTTTTTTTTTAATTGAACAAAAACACAATGACATTTAGAATCTTTGCATTCCCATGTAACCAAATTAAATTCCTTGTGGTGCATTATTCATTTTGAGATGAAGAAGGAAAAGAGCAGTACTTCTTGGATTTGTAGGCAGGAAATATGAACATGTTTGTAAACAACACAGACAGTACAGCATTATAAAGCATGCAGCCATGCACACAGAAGATGTGCATGAAATAAGACAATCTTAAGAGCAAGTTGGTCTATTAGGATAATAAGTCACCTTTATTTGTTTAGCACTTTATACAATAGACCCCAGGAACCAGTTGAGTCCTCTGCACAATGTGACTTTGCTGCAGCCTGGAATTGAACTGCTGGTTCTGTCTGGCAAGAGGAGAACTGGCCCTCTAACTGAGCATGGTTTCTCCCAAGGTTTTTTTCTCCATTCTGTCACTGATGGAGTTTTGGTTCCTTGACGCTGTCGCCTCTGGCTTGCTTAGTTAGGGACACTTAATTTCCAGCAATATCGACGACTTGATTGCACAGATACTAATTAAACTGAACAGAGCTGGATGAGGACATCACTGAATCATCAATGATTGAACTGCCGTTAACTGAAATTTGATGTTTACATGTCATTTTGCATATGCCACCCTCTTTTCTCACTTAAGGCTGATACAGTTGCTTTGACACAATCGTATTGTTAAAAGCGTATATAAATCAAGCGTTACTGACTGACTTGACAATACTGATTGTGTCAAAGCAGCTTAAGTGTCAAAGAGGAAAATAGTTTGTCAATTAATGCAGAGGACCAAGTAAACAAAGAGTCATTTTTCCAGCCTAAAGTCAATTCATGATTGATTCAGTGAT
Source organism: Sinocyclocheilus anophthalmus (assembly GCA_018155175.1). Taxonomy (NCBI): domain Eukaryota; kingdom Metazoa; phylum Chordata; class Actinopteri; order Cypriniformes; family Cyprinidae; genus Sinocyclocheilus; species Sinocyclocheilus anophthalmus. The sequence goes on from JADLZN010000051.1 coordinate 781,055, forward strand.
GTCATCATCCAGTTCAGCTGTCTTCCAATAGTGTCTGTGCAATCAGTCAAGCGTCCCCAACTAAGCAAGCCAATGGCGACAATGGCAAGGAACCAAAACTCCAACGGTGACAGAATGGAGAAAAAAACCTTGGGAAAAACCAGGCTCAATCGGGGGGCCAGTTCTCCTCTGACCAAACAAAACCAGCAGGGTGTGGTTTAATTCCAGGTTGCAACACAGGTCAGATTGTGCAGAGGACTTGTTTGGTTCCCATGGTCTTGTGCCGATGGCCATCTAGGTGACGTGGTCTTCACTGGGGATCTGTCTCTAGGGTGCATCTACTGTAGCTGACATGGTCTCCACTGACATTCAGGGCTGTAGATGTCGTCTCTAGGTGCTGATCCACCATCTGGTGTGGTTATGGACTGAAACTGGGTGGCTACGGTGACCATCTGATTTGGATACAGACTGGATCCATATGGCTATGGAATAGGAATGAAACACAAATATTAGCGTAGATGCCATTCTTCTTATGATGCAGCGAGTACATCGGCTGTTATGGGAAATGTTCCAGGTTCAGGTTGACCTAATTAATACAGCCTAACAATCATTTAATGGATTTGAATGATAGAAATGCGATAATGTATTATGTGTATGCCAGGTTAAAGAGATGGGTCTTTAATCTAGATTTAAACTGACAATGTGAGTGTGTCTGCCTCCTGAACAACACTGGGTAGATTGTTTTTGTTCTAGTGTAGATTGAGTTTGGGCGCCAAATAGGAAAAGGATTTGCCACCCGCAGTTGTTTTGATTATTGGTATTATCAAATGGCCAGAGTTTTTGAGATCACAGCGGACGAGAGAACTATGTCTCAGTACTATGATACAGTCTAAATCCTGACTGGAAAACCTCACAGATACCATTTTTCTCTAAGAAGGACCATACATGAGAGGATACCTGCAGAAAAGGACGGTTGAGATCGGTTATCATTATTAACTAGCTCTAGGCTCAAAAAAAGTTGTGTTTTTTTTTTAAATGAGAGGCTTAATAACAGCCAATTTGAAGGCTTTGGGGGCATATCCTAATGACATTGATAAATTAATAATATTCAGAAGAGGATCTATGACTTCTGGAAACACCTCTTTTAGTAGCTTAGATGGAATCGGGTCTAACATACATGTTTCTGATGATTTGACAATTTTATACAATCCTTCCTGTCCTATAGCAGAGAATGAGTGGCCGTGTTGCAGAAGACGCTCTGGGCGTCAACTATCTGATGCGAATACTGTGCATTGACACAGCAAAAGTGTGCCACGCATAGTCTTGCAGGAGCTGGATTAAAATAAATAAATAAATAAATAATTAGACAATATGAAAATTTGGGAGAGTAATTTTGCACCTATTTATTTTGGTACCATGAGGCACCACTCACTCAATGGCTGCAGATTTCTGGAGGCAATGTAGATTTGCAAGTGACAGGAGGTGGGAGGTAGGAGTGTACAGAGCCCATGAATGGTCTGTACACAAGCATCTGTGACTTGAACTTGACCCACCTCCAACCAGTGAAACAAGACAAAGAGAGGTGTAAGAAGCACGTTTGGGTTAGTTAAAGAACTTACCAAAACCATTCTGGTTCATTTGCAGAGACTTCTGCATACATCAAGGCAGATTAAAGGGGTATATTGTATTCTAGTCTAGAAATAACAAAAGCTTAGAGGAGTTGCACAGTCTGCTCAGATAATAAGGGTCTGGTTTTCTTGATGAAGTGAAGTGGCGTGTGGCCAAGTATGGTGACACATACTCGGAATTTGTGCTCTGCCTTTAACCCATCCAAGTGTGCACAAACACTGTAGTGAACACACACCCCGTGAACATACACCCGGAGCAGTGGACAGCCATATTGCTGCGGCGCCCGGGGAGCAGTTGGGGGTTCGGTGCCTTGCTCAAGGGTCTCACCTCAGTCGTGGTATTGAGGGTGGAAGAGAGTGCTGGTCATTCACTTCCCCCACCTACAATCCCTGCTGGACCTGAGACTCTAACCTTTGGGTTACAAGTCCGACTCTCTAACCATTAGGCCACGACTGCCCCATGTTGTATGTCACTAGACAATTACTGTAATGCCGTCTGTGAACTTCAGCTGGTTGTCAGACTTTACTCCCAAAGGTCCTGGCTGGTGTGGATATAGTTATCAACAATGAGCCTTGTGAACTTTCATTCAGGCTAATCTGTCCATCCAGCAGGCAAAAAGATCTGTTCAGCCATTGGGTGATCATTGTGCTGGCACTGGCAGGAAATGTAGAGTGTGTGTTATCTGCATAGACAGAATAATAATAGACATAATATAATAATATAATATACTATTCCTAGGAATTACAAAATAATATACAAATAAAAACAATAAAAATAACCAGGATAACACTAACCACAGCAATGAGCTCTTTTATGTTAGAGGCATAGATTAAACTCTCTTGTCTATTCCATACAGTGCCTCCCCTTCTCCTTCTCTATTACCTCCACCCCCATCTCCCTAGACAGTTTCTAGATTCGTTATCTTCCAAACGTCAGGATAGCTTTCTTCCCTCGCCCGGCTTCTTTGTTTACCCGTTAAAGTTGCTGTCAAATTCTGGAGCTTTGCAACAAGTACAAGAGAAAGAATACCACAGAGAAGTTATAAAAAAAATTATTAAAACATATATATTTTTTCTTCTTCTAAGACAACCTGACATTTATAAATACAATATTTAACAAAACAAAAAAAATCAGTCTGAGACCCTCCAAATGGGCTCTACTGGGGACAGAAAAATCATTGCAAATTATCAGCTTTTACTATTAAATGTTTTTTGGATTGACTTCATCTTCGCGCGCCTCCCTTCACAAGAGTGTGACAGAATAACTGGCCAGACAATGAGTTAGTGGCGTGTTTCCCCTCGTTTTGTTTTCTCATTTTTGAAAGTCTTTTGTATTTTGTTGTTATGGATCACCCCAACTTCCTCGAACTTTCCCTCGAAGACCACACCGGACTATTTCTGGATATTTCCCACAGAACCAGCTACCCGGACGACGCGCTCTGCTCATTCTACATTGTGAGCCTCAACACCACATGCAGAGCGCAGTTGTCCGGGGAAGGTCCTCGAGGGAGCTTCGCCGCATTTGTGAAGTGGGTGCTGGTGAGCAACAGATCCAGTTTCACCGTAAGCCCCACTCCGGACCCAGAGCACAGCCAACCGTAACCCTGCTGAGCAAAGCGTTTGCTAGAGCCCACCTCAGACGGAGAGCCAAAGCCCACCGCGACCGACGTCATCGCCAGAGAGGGTGACAGAGCTGAGGATCGCCCTGGAGCCTCATAGTATGTTTGACCAGGTGCGAGAGCCGGCAACAACGCACGGTGGATGTAACAGTGGAGAGTAAGGGCACGGAGGAAAGCCCCGCCCACTGTACCGCCACTGAGGGTGAACTGAGGCAGGACTCAGGGGATTTAATTGACTTTTATTCAAAACTACCCAGTCTTCTTGCATCATCTGAAATCTCTGTCTGTCCTGTTACGGACAAGGAGGCCGTTTTTGAACGTCTGTCTGACCCTTCACAACTATGGAGGTCATCCCTCCAGCTCCACCTTGGTCCTCTGTCACTTCAGCTCCACTGCGGATTCTGGCGATGACGTCGTGCGGTGGGCTTTCGGCTCTCCGTTGAGGTGGGCTAGCAAACGCTTGCCTCACTTAGCTACACTGGGATCACCGCATACGCTCAGTTGCCTGGCCATCTGCTTCGCCTTGGCCCTCCGGATACTCCCCGTCGCCCTGGCTCGTTGGCTCTCTGTCTCTGCCCCGGGATCCTCTTCCACCTGGTCTGCCACTGTCGGTTGGCGCCCTGGAGTCATCATCCATTCTAAACCATGGCTCCTCCCTCCATCGGCTCCACCGTGGGCCATCATGTTGGCTACGGTCTGGGTCCCGCCTGGCTCTTCCTGTCTCCATCCCTGGCTCTCATCGTCTGATCGCCATGGTTCCTCCCTCCGTCATCGCCACCTTGGTCATTCACTTGCCTGCCTTCCTACCTGCCCTTCGCCATCCCCTGTTACCATCCCAACTCCGCCCTTTTGTCCTCCTCCTTAGTCCCCTTCGTCCCTCCTTTGTTGTTTTTGTTACGGTGCAAAGTTGTGCCTGGCTGGAGGGGGGAGTCTCAGTCATGGACTTCTTTTGTTGTGTTTTTATTTAGTTTCTGTTGTCCTTTGATTAGGTCATTCAGTTCACCTGTGTTTGATTAGTTGTCATCCTCACCTCTCTGTCCATTGTTATCTCACCCTACTGAAAGGGGTCATATGACGTTGCTAAAAAGAACATTATGTTGTGTATTTGGTGTAATACGATGTGTTTATGCGGTTTAAGGTTAAAAAAACATTATTTTCCACATAATGTACATTATTAAAACTGCCCCACTTTATGGAAACAGACACTGGCATTGTGGGCTACTCTCACAGGAAACAGTCCTCATCCTCCGCGAAATGCGCTGCACACATCTGAATATTTGGGTTGTATTGTTCTGGAACAGTGTTGTAAATACAACTTAACCACTGATTTCTAGTTGTGTCCTTTTTTGGAAGGCCAAACAAAGTAGTTTTGCTTTCACAACGAAACACACAGCTGCTAGAGTGAGGAACGGCCGGCGGACTAGAGTGAGCAGAGGCGGCGGCCTAGAGTGAGGAACAGCCGGCGGATTCGACGAAGGAGTGGCCGACGGGCTTGTGGCAACCATATGTGATGACCCCGGGCTGGACTCCGCTTTGTCCATGGTGAATGCCAATCTGGCAATTCACAGCGCAAAGTTGATGTATTTCCTCAGCGACCAGCACGGATCAGCTCTAGGCATGACGAAGTGGATATCGTCCTCTTTTGGAAGGCCAATCAAAGTAGTTTTGCTTTCACAACAAAACACACAGCATCTCCACGACATGGCAACAACAATCCTCCCTAGCACTGGGCGAGATCAAAACTTGCTGAAGACCTTGAATGAGGTTACTGTAGATTGAAACTCTGATCTCACACCCCCAGCCCGCCTCTACCATCTCTCTACACAGCATCACACACTACAGAAAACTCCTTCCCCCCCCCCCCCCCCCCCCCCCCCCCCCCCCCCCCCCCCCACCCCACCCCCCCCCCCCCCCCCCCCCCCCCCCCCCGCACCCCCCCCCCCCCCCCCACCCCCCCCCCACCCCCCCCCCCCCCCCCGACCCCCCCCTGCATTCAGACAGTGAAGGATGATTGTGCGTCAGGTTCTACAGAAAAACAGAGAGAAGGAACGCACCAGGCCCAGATTGGTGGGCCAACAGCCTGTCAAAAACCTGTGCTGACCAGCGGCACATCTTTTCACAGATTTCAACAGATACTGGAGCTGTGCGAAGTCACTGCCTGCTTCCACAAACACTCCACTATCACCCCCTCCCAAAAAAACCCAAAATCACAGGAACTAATGACTACAGACCTGATGCTTTTAACATTGTGGTCATGAAGTTCCATTGCAAGACTCTGTGTGTGGCTTATCTGAGGAACATTAATGGACCCCTGCAGTTTGATTACCGAGCAAAACAACTGTGGAGATGCAGTCACATGGTAGGGACCTGCATAATCCTGCAACATACTGACCATTCAGGGACTTATGCAAGGATCCGTTTGGAGGGACGTCAGTTCAGCCTTTAACACTATATCCAACACTCCTCCAGATCAAACAAACCAGCTCTCTGTTCTAGCCTCCATATTTCAGTGGATCACAGATTTCTGACAGATAGGACAACAAATAGTGAGAAATGGTAAATTCTATCCAACAGCGAACATCAGAGGGCGTCCTAAGGGATGTCTTCTCTCCCCACTGCCTTCCCTGCTTACACCAAACGACAGCCACCTCTACTGACCCTCTTTCAAGCTCCTGAAGTTTGCAGATGACACTACCATCATCAGCCTCATACACAACAGAGACGAGTCTGCTTACAGACAAGAGGTCGAGCAGCTGGCTGTCTGGTGAAGTCTCAACAACCTGGAGCTCAACACGCTAAAAAGAGTAGAGATGATAGTGGACTTCAGGAGAAACCCCCCTGCACCCCCCCCACTCACCATCATGGACAGCAATGTGACTGCAGTGGAGTCATTCAGGTACCTGGGCACCACAATCTCTCAGGATCTGAAGTGAAACACTCACATTGAGTCCATTGTTAAAAAGGCCAAGCAGAGGTTATACTTCCTTTGCCAGCTGAGGAAATTCAACCTGACACAGGAGCTGCTCACACAGTTCTACTCAGCCATCATTGAATCCATCCTCTGCACAGCAATAACTGTCTGGTTCAGCTCAGCTACCAAAAATGACCTCGAAGAATACAGGGATAGTCCGGACTGATGAGCGACTCACTGGCACAACCCTCCCAACTCTCAGAAACTGCACTCATCCAGACTGAGTAAAAGATCTGGCAAAATCACTCTGGAACCCTCACACCCAATACAGAGCACTGAGCACCAGAACAGCCAGACATAGGAAAAGTTTCTTCCCTCAGGCTATGAACAGTTAAATGTTCTCCCCACTGTGCAATAGAACGTGCAATACCCAACTATTTATACTTATATTTATTATATGTATGTTATTGATTTAAAATATATTTCATCTATCCACATTCCCTTGCATAATTTGTCCATAGCACATCTGTACATACAATATACTGTTTACTGTCTCTTTGTCTATTGTGTATTGTTTTTTACATATTTATTTTTACTCACTTATTTTTTATTTTGTTATCTGTGTCTTCTCACTTGTCAACCTGTCTGTGTATTGGAAGCTTCGTTACCAAGACAAATTCCATGTGTGTGTAAGCACACTTGGCAATAAAGCTCTTTCTGATTCTGATTCTTGGGGCCGCAAAGAAATATAGAGCTGAGTATCATCAGCATAACAGTGAAAGCTAACACCATGTTTCCTGATGATATCTCCCAAGGGTAAAATGTAAAGCGTGAAAAGCAGCGGTCCTAGTACTGAGCCTGAGCCTGGAATATTGAGAGTGCAGTGGATACATTTGTCAGAATCTGCCATACACATTTTAGACATTTGTGTTAGATGTGTTCTGTGTAGGATTTTATATTGGATTAGTTGTATTTTGGCATTTCTACTGGAACTGAATGTGTTGGTGCAGACTTGTCTCCAGAAATTACTATATGTGTTTATGTTTAGGTCTTTGTCCCATTGCTGGAATTGAATATTGTATCTGTAGATATTAATAAAATGTATAGTTTAAGCAATAGTTTTCTTGAATTACTGATCTTATTTATTTTTTCAGTGAGGGTTGGTGGTTTGTGATAATTGTTGTTGGTGTTAGTATCGATAAGAGTTTTTGATTTGCAATATATATATATTGATCTTTGCCTAGTTTATATGAATGATGAACTTGTTATCTATCGCAAGGTGATGTCAATGTGTGATTCCTATGCTGTTTTGAACATCGGTAATTTATTGATGGTGAAATCAGGATTATTAGCCATAAAGGATAAACGAGGTGTGGTGTTAAATGAATTTGAGCTATTTTATTTACATTCCACCTTGTGAGTAAAGTAGTGCAAATTACCATATTTGTGTATAACTTTTTAAGGTTTAAGGTAAGGTTTAATTATGTCAGTAATTAAAGGCAAATGGGCTAATTAATTTATTTTTACATTCAGACTGTGCCAGTTGTAACCAGGGCGTATGAGAATGATTGCCATTGATCCATTTGCAAAGATATTGTAATTGTGCTGCTAAAATAGTAATAATGAAATTTTGGTGCCCCTAATCCTCCCATATCTTTATTTTATGTATTGTGTTGATGCTTATTCTAGGGTTCTTATTTTTCCAATAGAATTTATTTATTTTGCTTCTTAAAGGGGTCATATGATGCGATTTAAATGTTTCGTTTCTCTTTGAAGTGTTACAAGCTCTTGGTGCATAAAGAAGATCTGTAAAGTTGCAAAGACTAAAGTCTCAAATCCAAAGAGATATTCTTTAAAAAAGTTAAGTGTCAACCACGCCTACCTAAAACGGCGGTCTTGAGAGTCATTAAGGTTTATACTGAGGACATTCAATCAATTTAGAGAGGCCTATAATATATATGCTCCAGTCAACCTTGAAACATTCTGCATCCAGTTCATTTGATTAGTTGGGTTTGTATGTCTAAGTTCAAGACTTCTTTTTAAGGACACCACGAGCAGCATATTTAAAAAAAAAAAAAACATTTGACATGAATGCAGCTGTGAAATCCTAGTCTGTGCTGTGGATGTAATGATGGCATGTGTACACACACAGTGCAGTATGAGAGGGGTAATGAGTGTGGAGTAGGCAGCTGGACAGTACTTTGGGAAATAATCATCACTCAGAGAGAATAAGATGACTTCTTCAGGTTTAATTAAAGTCATACTGCACCTGTCCGCTGGCCTTCTCTAAACCTCATCACACGCCTCTGATGTGAGAATGGCTGTCTGCTCAAATAGCTGCTACAGAGAAACATGGGGATGTCATTTTGTATGGAATGGTGTAGTACTATAGATTTTACTATAGATTTGTTGTGTGTTTGCACTCACTAACCAGAAAGTATCCATTTAAATTGAATGTTTAATTCAATTATGTTTCAATTAATACATACATTTTTACATTTATTAATACGTATAATAATTCAATTAATACATTTATAACATTTTATTTTATAAACAGTACCATTCCAAAGTTGGTAGTTGGTAAGATTTTTTTGTTTTTGAAAGAAAATTATTTTGCTCACCAAGGCTGCCTTTATTTAACCAAAAACAAAGTAAACCAGTAATATTGTTAAATAATTGGAATTTAAAATAACTGTGTGTATTTTCAAAATATTTAATATATTATAAAAATTATATTTATTCCTGTGATGGCGAAACTGAATTTTCAGTAGTGAATGATTACTCCAGTCTTCAGTTTCTCATCAACCTTCAGAAATCATTCTAATATGCTGAGTGCTCAAGAAACATTTATTATTATCAAAATTAAAAATAGTTGTGCTGCTTAATATATTTGTGGAAAATGTGATATTAATTTTTTATAAATACAGTTTTATTCTAAGTTTAGGTACATACAGTATGCATCGCTAGCAACATCAACATGACATTTAAAACAGCAAATAGAAAACAATTAATCTTTCACATATTCATAACATACATTCAATATTTTACCCAATATTGCTAAAAACTAAGACAACTACTTTATTATTTGTGTAAGATATTATAGATTATGGAAGATATTAAAAGCTGGCCAAAAGGAATGAAAATAAAAGTGAGAGCGTTTAAATCATCGGGATAATATTAGATTCGTACCAGGCACATTGTTACGTTATACTGTCTGTCTTACTTGCCTGTGATCAGTGATATTGAGGGCTAGGTCAACATCTGGACCATCTTATGCTCTAAAAAACCCAATCCTCCAAACTAATCAGTCTCTTTCATTTAGATTATGTAATGCTGTGATTGTGTTGCCGTCATGAGTATCTGAGCCTGATCTTCTGTTTAAATCTTTCCCTCTGAGCGTCTGTTTTCTTAACTGCTCTGGTTGAGGTGGACGGAGCCAAAATGTTTCCCTTCCCTCCCTTGAGAGATCCGGATTTATTTAACAACTTTCTGGCTCCTACATGTAAAAATCCTTAAATGGTCACATTGTAGCAACTCCCTTCTGCTTTTAATGGACCTTGTAACTACAGTCATGTTTTATAGGGAGATGGGAAAACTTATATTCATCTATTCACGTCCAAAAAGCAACATGATCATGATTCATGTCTAAAATGAGTGTCGTTTTATAAGATCGAGTCACTCTATGGGAGAAATAAGCCAAAAACTGTAAATTAAGTGGTTAAAATAGTGTATAAAATAATGTGTCGTTGGTAAGATGATGATCATAGTTACTACATCTTCATCTACATTCCTTGCCAAAATTCTAGTGTTAAGTCATTTTTCTGCCCACAATGAAACCACAATACTGTGATAATCAACAAAATGAAAGCTTTACATCACAGCTCAATGAATAGCGTTGTTGCTGACACTGTGAACTCTCCTTGATGCTTGTCCTGCCTGGTTAAGACATGGTGTTACTCAAAGGCCCAGGATCATCCTGATGAGTCTGAAGCTGGTGTGATCCATTAATATCACTCAGGCCTTTCATTTCAGCATATCTGCTCGGCTTGGGACCACTGGGAGTTGATCTTTTCATCTGTTACTGTCCGTTAAAGGGCTTTTAAGTGCTGTTCCCCTTTGGAAGAGAGGGAACCACACTCTTAAAAATAAAGGTGCTTCACGATGCCATAGAAGAACTTTTTTGTCTAAATGGTTCCATAAAGAACCTTTAACATCTGAAGAACCTTTCTGTTTCACAAAAGGTTCTTCGTGGCGAAAGAAGGTTCTTCAGATTACAAAAAGGTAAGAAAGAGATGGTTCTTTAGAGAACTTTTGACTGAATGGTTCTTTGTGGAACCAAAAATGGTTCTTCTATGGCATCGCTTGAAGAACCCTTTGAAGCACCTTTATTTTTAAGAGTGCATTATCTGTTACTGTATGACCAAACAAATACAGACACTCACATCCTGTAAAATTAAGCTTTCGGCGCTGAAGTACACGCATGTTGTACAGTAATTAAATTTATGTCATGCTGATGCTTTCCATGAATAAGGACTAAAATAGCTTGAAGCTCTTCAAAATGCAGTTGGTAATCTATGTATCTATCTATCTGTCTATCAATCTCGGATTGAGCTACTTAATATTTTTATGGAAGCTGGAATAAAATTGTTCATCATTCTTTGATGAATAGAAAGTTTTAAAAGATTAGAAATCTCACTGTCAATTTTGATCAATTTAGGCAGCCTGCTGAAATAACGTATTCTTTCAAAAAATATTGTTGGTGGTGTGTCTATCAATCTATATTAATCATATTATATGCTCTTGTCATTTATGATAAAAATATCAGTTTATCTAAAATATTTAATGATTCGGGAACTATAAAAAAAAAAAAAAACTGTATTTGTGATTTTAATGCTATATAAAAAGTTATTGGACACCAATTTGTCTACTGTTCCAAAGTACCAGTACTAGTGTGAAAAACTAGTTTGCGTTCACTTTTTATTTTCAGGCAGAAAAGGCAAAATCAGTCATCGTCTAACTTTCTAAACACTTTCATCATACCAAGCACAGTGACCTGAGAGTGTTACATCGATATAGATAGCAATATGATGTTTTGCTTTTCTCTGTAGTGGCTTGTTATATAATGCCACAGATGACAACCGCAGCATTTCACAGGCAGTGTGAAATGTGTGTAAGATTGCTTTTATTCTTTACTCCTCTCCTCACCAGCCTCCTTCTCTCTCCCTCAGGGAGTCCTCTTTCTCTTCATGCCTTCCTTTCGCTTGATCTCTCCCCCTTTAGTCAGTATCTTGTGGTCTTTTCATGTGTTTTCAGCTCTTCGGCTGTGAAGTGTTGTGTTGAGTGTCCTTGTGGAAACTCTTTCAGTTATAATGATCTCTCTGGGTGGGGTTGTATCCCCTCTACACCCTGTAAGGTGACTAATGCTAACACAATGCACTCTTTCATACATACATGCTTTAAAGGGAGCCATATCTTACACTATATTAGCATTTTATTATTCCCTGACATCATGTATTAATGTTAGTGTAGGTTTTGTAGAGATTGTATGTCTGCACAGTGATTAAATTGAACTGGAACAGTGTTAGACCACCACCATTAAAAAGTCTTTTAATAATATTTTGTAACAGTGTGAAAGAGTTCATCCCTCAAAAGCCTCTAATCTCATTGTCCATGCGCTGGTAGAACAGGACATCATGTCCTCTTTGAGGCAGTATTCTCATTCCCTGTAACTCTAACTGCGACAAACCCATTCAGAACAGAACCTCATTTCACCCTGAGCCCCTTCTAGAGCTCCCTATGGAGACAAGCAACAGCCAACAACTCTCTCCTGGTCCCGCACTGACTCTCTTTGCGCTTTGAGGTGTCTCCACAAACCCATACCTTCTCGAAACATAATTGTGTGAGAAAACAGTTCAGAGTTTCTGGCAGCCTGGTTCCAGATGACATGTATTAGAATAGATTAAGCCCTGAGCTTGTTCACAACACCCAAGGTTCATCAGCCGTGAAGAGCATTTGCACTTTATTTGTCTTCCTAGAAAGATTTGACGTTAGCCACGGAGGTATAAGAAACTAGTTTGTCAGGCCTGATTTCATGGTTTTGGCATCTTTGGGTTGTCTTTGTATGAATATGGTTGAGCATGGATTCATGCAGCATTATTGTTTTCCGGTGGCTGTGCGCTCATACATGGAGCGTATTGTAATCTGAATACTATAGACAGTCATTAATCATAACCACTCCGTTCGTCATGTTTTTTTGTAATATGTCATGTCACCTCTGTTTCTCTCACTTTCTCTCAAACATCCTACAATCCCCAGAGGCCCCAGAATCCATCAACCTTGACAGATGGGTGTTTTATGGTGCCTGCAGATACATTCGCTCACACACACAAACTCGCTGTAGGGTGCACATACTAACAAATTGGTGGGACAGATTTTTTGCATATAAATGGCGTCAGTTTGCAGAGTCCAGCTGATGCTAGTGGCTGTCTACATGCGGCAATGTTTGTTTGAGTCCATCAAAAAAGCTGCAACTTGGGCATCACTACTCAGGATTTTCTCCATCATCAAATCTTTTCACCTTGTGTATGGCGTATTGATGTTTATACCGTTTCTATTCTTTTTTTTGGCTGTCTTCTGGCTTCAGGCTTTAACCTTTATTTTTGCTTATTTGGCTGTACCGAATGTTCCATTGTCTAGTTTTTGCTCTTTGCATCACCAAACAAATCATCGCTAATAGTGTATCTACAGAGGAGGTGGCAGTCAATGAGTGTGAGGATTCTCTCCAACGTTAAGTAAAACACAAGCGATCAGGTCTTTTCAACATGGTGAAATAGATTGGGTTTGACCCACGCCATACATAATTAAAACACTTTCTATATAAAACTATTGTGAGTACAGTCTTACTCCCATTTGTACACCATTTACATGACTCTACACAAAACCCATTTATTTCTTAATGTGTAAAACTTTTCAAATTACACTGTTTTTCCAAAGTTGTCATTCTATTAAAAACTTGTAAACATGTTTAAAAAAAAATCAGTGTTACTTATTGTTTCTTGGTAATTATTTGTTACACTTACTAGCAATTTATGAGTGAAAATTGTCAAAGTAAATCCAAAACCATTTTTTTGGTTTAGCACCAAACTGCTGAATGTGCCGTTAAGAAATGACCACTAATTACATTTATTCTCTCGCAGTTATTTCTGTCCATTCTATCAAAATTCACAAGCCTGCCAGTTTGTGTTGATCCTAGTCTTTCTTAGGAAAATCTAATCAGATTTAGTATTTATTGACTTATTTTATTCACTTAGTTCTTGAGAAACAGAACAATGGGCCACTATAGGTTGATTCCTCTCTGTGTTCTAGAAATACATGTCCTCTCTCTCTCTTTCTGTTTTTTTTTTTCAATCTCCTTCCCAACTCAAATATAATCAGGGTTTAGAGAGCTCAAAACAGTGACACTCAAGGGCATCATGGAGCTAAGGAGGAGAACAACCTTGAGTTCATTGAGTTCACTCCATTTTCTCACCTCTTATATATAGTCTACATCACTAATAAGGTTCTGGGCGTTTAGTTTAGGAACACCAAGTTAAATGGATAGTTCACCCAAAATGTGCAAACACTTTGGGCTTCCACTGACCCTATTTGATGGGCTCTGTGTCTGGGCGTGTTGTCATGATTAGTATGAATAAAAGCCTACATTGTACCATATTGATCAGACAGTAATGGACATTCATTTGTGGGTGAACTACCCTTTTAACATTTTTGGGGCACAGTCACATTTGGAAGTATGGGGCATATTTTTGCTGTTGTTTGTTGATTGTAACAAATATGTTACAATAGAACATGCAACATAGTAAATTACAAGTATTATATAATGTAATGTTTGTTGATGTTAACAGTGTAAATAGGAAGTTATTATTATGCCAACAGTATATGGTATCTCTGATGCAAAGATTTTTTTTTTTTTTTTTACATGTTTCTATGTAATTTACATATTCCATAAATGCTTTGGTCATGAATAATACATTACTGTGCACTCACAAAAGTATACCAAGTAATGTCTTCATAACACACATTATGCCTTAATTCTGTTTTGTATTAAAGAATTGCAAAGTGCTACACACACTTTTTTGTTAATATTGTTCGATGGCAAGGGAAGAAAATCAGCGAATCACAGTGTGAAATGTATCTTTACACTGAATCTAAATTTATTAAAGCATAAACACTAGCATCTCCTCAGCAGAGCAGAGCACCCTCACATTCTGAGAGATGTTAACACAGCTTCCCCTGGTGTGGAGTTACATCATCCTCATCACAAACCATCTATATGAAACATTACATAACCATAAGTCTAGCTGTACAAACCTTTCTGAGAGAGAACATGGACATAATGTACATATCTTGTTCAGTGAACATACTTTGATGTTGTTTTTTGAACATTAAAGACCCTGCAGAATCATCCGTCTAGTCACTATTACTTTTACACTTTATGGTACTGTACTCCCAAAAGTTAACTAAACTTCACTTATATACACAGCTAAAAATTTAATCTGATTTAAAAGAAAATGTGTGAAAAATTTCATTAATCAAATTTCATGGCATCTGTAAGCCTATTATGTGCACCATTCATGCTGCTGTGGGGCAAAAACTATGTTCCTGAGCAAAGGTATTCCTGAAGTCTATGACAGAAACAACAGCAGCATTGTTTGGGCAGAGAGTATTTAATCAGAGATTACAGCTGGTAGTTTTTTTTTTCAACATAAAGCACAAGAACATGAAAACAAAGAAAGAGTGATGGCAGATGGTCCAATAAAACAATATGTCAGAATGTTGAAAACATAAATCAGAAAGGGGGCAATGTACCCTCCACCTGCAGCCCTGCTCTCATACGCTGCTCTGGAGAGCCCCGGGGAGCGCACCTCATCTCATACACATCCCCCGTCCACACCAAACCTTCTCTCGCCTTTCTACTAACACTCTATTTGTATATTCGGGCTCAAAATGCAGTTTCATACACATGCTAATGGTGAGTAAATTGAGAAAATGCATTGGTAATATATAGGTTATATACTGACCATAAAAGTCATGCATTATTGCATTATTTCAGAATAATTTCGAAAATACATTGTCCCTTTGACAAATTAATCATTTAAGATGCTGTCCTCTTGTGAAACCCCCCAAATCTGTGACACTATACAGGGGCATCATCAACATGAAACTTAAATGTATGGTGGAACGTTAATTATTTCGTAATTCACACTAAAATTGGGAAACTCGTGTATTAAATAAATTCAGAGCACACAGACTGAAGTAGTTTAAGTCTTTGGTTCTTTAATTGTTATTTTGGCTCACATTTAACAAAAAACAACCAATTCACTATCTCAACAAATTAAAATATGGTGACACGCCAATCAGCTAATCAACTCAAAACAACTCCAAAGGTTTCCTGAGCCTTCACACAAGAGCCAAGTCTCTCCAAACAGTTTGGTTCACTAGGCTACACAATCATGGTGAAGACTGCTGATCTGACAGTTTTCCAGAAGGCAATCATTGACAACCTTCACAAGGAGGGTAAGACACAAACATTCATTGCCAAAGAAGCTGGCTGTTCTCAGAGTGCTGTATCCAAGCATGTTAAGAAAAAATTCGAGTGGAAGGAAAAAGGTGTGGAAGAAAAAGATGCACAACCAACCGAGAGAAACCGCAGCCTTATGAGGATTGTCAAAAAAAAATCGATTCAAGAATTTGAGTGAACTTCACAAGGAAGGGACTGAGGCTGGGGTCAAGGCATCAGAGCCACCACAACAGAGTGTAAAGAGGCAGTTGGAATACAGTTGTCGTATTCCTCTTGTTAAGTCACTCCTGAACCACAGAAAACGTCAGAGGCTTCTTACCTGGGCTAAGGAGAAGAACTAGACTGTTGCCCAGTGGCCCAAAGTCTCTTTTCAGATGAGAGCAAGTTTTACATTTCATTTGGAAACCAAGGTCCTAGAGTCTGGAGAAAAGGTGGAGAAGCTCATAGCCCAAGTAGCTTGAAGCTGTCAGTGTTAAGTTTCCCAGTCTGTGAGATTTGGGGGCCCCCCCCCCCCCCCCCAATGTCATATGTGGTGTTGGCAATTTGCTGTTTTGAAAACCAATGTCACTGAACCCGTTTACCAAGAAATTTTGGAGCACTTCATTTTTCCTTCTGCTGACCAGCTTTTTGAAAGATGCTGATTTCATTTTCAAGCAGGACTTTAGCACCTGCCCACACTGCCAAAAGCACAAAAGGTGGTTACATGACCATGGGTGCGAGGCAGTGCTTGAATGGCAGCAACTCACCAGACCTGAACCCCATAGAGAATCTTTGTTAAGAGGAAAATGAGAAACAAGAGACCGAAAAAATGCAGATGAGCTGAAGGCCACTTTCAAAGAAACCTGGGCTTCCATACTACTTCAGCAGTGCCACAAACTGATCAAACTGATCACCTCCATGCCACGCCTTTTGAGGCAGTAATTAAAGCAAAAGGAGCACCTACCAAGTATTGAGTACATGTACAGTAAATGAAAATACTTTCCAGAAGGCCAACAATTCACTAAAAATGGTTTTTTATTGGTCTTATGAAGTATTCTAATTTGTTGAGATAGTGAATTGGTGGGTTTTTGTTAAATGTGAGCCAAAATCATCACAATTAAAAGAACCAAAGACTTAAACTACTCAGTCTGTGTGCATTGAATTTATTTTAATACATGAGTTTCACAATTTGAGTGAATTACTGAAAGTATAAATGAACTTTTCCACGACATTCTAATTTATTGAGATGCACCTGTATATATTTTTTAACTCTGTATTATTTTATTGTAATATATTGAATTGCATGCACAGTATATGTACTGTACTATTATGGCAACTTTTGGCATTTAGCTAGTAAATGTTGGACTTCTCTTGAGAAAAGCAGAGCCCAGGGTTATTGAATGCATGTTTGTGTGTTGTTTTCTCTGTGTAAATGAACATGGATTCTCTTTACCTGATTTCTGCTGTCCCTTTCAGCTTCACACAGTATTCCTTTGTTTCAAAGTGTGAAATAGTTGGCCCACAGGGTGTTTTATCATATAGGCCTATTGTTTGTGTTTATGAACCCCTTTGTATAACTTTCTACAGGAAACACAGAGCCCTTAAGAGCACATTTGGATCAAGTGCCTTTCTGAATACCAGAGATGGTTGATTCAGAAGTGACTCGATGAACCCAGAGAGCATTCCTGTTCTTCTCTCTTTTCATGAATAGCAGATGATATTGGTATGAAGGCTTTGTGGATAAAAGGAGTTGTTCTCTCCTGTTTGTATAAAGCAAAAACAATCAACACACCAAGTGCACTTTTACATTTTTAGGCACTTGTACACTGTTTTATGTATATATTTTAAACTGTTTACTTGTAAATAATTATAACTTCCGTTATATTCTAATATATATAATCAAGGTCCTCATATTTTCATCATGGTCATTTGTATTATTCATTTTTGGACATTGTGTGTGAATTTTTTATATATGCATTTTGAATCAATGCACCTGATTATTACCATTTTTTGTGCCTTATTTTTATATTTATATTTTAGTATTCTGATTAGTTATACATTTATACATTTACTGTATTTAAATTATATTTATAAATCCCCTACCATATTTATGGATATATAATGTCAGGATTTAGGCTCCTTGTCTCAATATCAAATTACATTGTTGTTGGCAAGGAATTTGAATAATTAAATAACAAATTTTTTTTTGTCAAATGTATTGAATCACACTCAAAATATAAGTGTAGGGAGACAGATAGAAATGTTGTTATCATAATGGTACAAAAGCGTACAAAAATAACTTACTGTTGATCGGCACTTCCTGATGATATCAATATTTAATTTTTTTAATATCACTGTTATCGGCAATACTGCTATATTGTGAGACTCATAATTTATATATTTAGTTCCAACTGTACTTGTTGAATTTTTCAAGTATGTGTGACTGATATAAGAAGACTTTGTATGCTGTGTGTGAACATGAATTTGTCTTGTTCCTTTGGCATTCTTGCTGGCCTTTATTTTCTCTTTTCTCCTGAAGATATAGCGAATTCACACACATGGCCCTGGGCTGCCATTTCTATTTGCCAGCCGGCTAATCAGATTTCCCATTATTAATCGTGCCAGATTTTTGCCCTCAATGTAATCCGTCTTTTCTCTTTTTGTCCCTTGAGGAACCAGGACAGAACATTTTGTGTCCCCTGCTTTTCCCACTCTTGGTTTCAGATCTCTCTCTTTTTTTTTCTTTCTAGCTATTCTTGTCATTTTCCAATACTTCACTTTCTGGTCAGGCCCTCTGAGCATTTTCTATCTCCTACTCCTAATTTCCTGCTGGTCCTCTCTCCTATCTCAGTATCTCTCAGTTTCTCGCGGCATTGGTCAGGCCTAGTGTTCTGTGTAGTGATCAGCTGAGAGACCTGTCACAGATGATGTTGTGTGCTGCAGAAGATCGTGACAAGACACCAATAAGCCTTAAAATTATGCTGGGGGTGGTGGTCTGTGCAATCTTTCATAGTGACTTAGGCTCAGGGGTTCTCGACATGCACCGAGTGTAGACAGTAACAATCCCTCAGTAGCCACAAAACGACCCAGATTTACCTTCCAACCACCCGGTCCAGACCGCACCGGCCATTAAACAGGACGTGTCATTATTCCACTTGCCTGCTGTAAACATGTCAACTTCAAGTAATTTGCTCAGCAAGATTCAATTCAAGCTGATGTTTCGCTGTGAGATGTCAGATATAATGGTGATAAAAGACCATTTATACCATGCCTTATTAACCACGGCCAACACAGTAGAGTGGCAGGCAGTATACTGTATGTCTTAACCAGCCATGATATCAACAAATGACAGGATTTTGCTGATTACATAATTTCTGTTTTTATGGAATTTAGCTGCCTTTTCTGTATCTCTGACCAACCACAGACTGGAATTTACAGATCCGTCTTAAGCATTGGACATGTTGAAACGAGGCTGTGAAAGTGGACTAGCGAGTGAATGACTTTACCTGTTCAGCACGATGACATTTAATGTCCCAAACAACCTCTGTAGTTCCACACTCTAAAAACTGCTTGGTTAAAAACAACCATTTCTGGGTTATTTGGCAACCCAGCGCTGGTTAAATATTGGACAGAACACATGCTTGGTTATTTTGACCCAGCTGGTTGGGTTAAATGTTTTTTTACCCAACATGCTGGGTTGTTTTATTTTACTCAACTATTCTTTAAAAATGACTATATGTCATGACTAAATGACTAAAATGGACTGGAAATTACTAGAGACAACAGTCATAATCAAAAGGTGAGCATTTATTAATTAATAAGCAAGAGTACCCATGGACAAAAATATAAGACAAATTGAATTTATTTGGAAGAAAACAGCATAGTTTACAATATTACATTCATTTAAACTAGTTTAACAAGCATTTTAGAAATAAAAAATGTAACATTTAAAAGTAACATTTAAGTGTATTCAGCTGCTCTCTGTTATCCCTTTTCACTGAAATAGTGCTGATTCTCATGCCGGTGGGTCGCTGAAATCTGAGCTGGTGATGGGCTGTTGTTCGGTGGGGGAACTGCGAACCTCAGACCGGCCCCTCGTGTTTCACTCGTAGCTGAAAGATGCTGTGACTGACTCCATAACTTGCCCGTAAACAAAGAGTACTGAGATTAGAGAACATATATTAACAGCAAAATAAATTAAATTCAGTATTATAATGAATAAAATAAGTTTGTTATGCAAGGCAAAAAGTATTTCCAGGATGCGAACCAACCGCTGCTGACGCATTTAGCTGACTGACATCTCATCCCTGTATGTTGCACTGCATAAAATAAAATCATTTACAGCACAGTAAAGACTTTATAGATTAAATAAAATGTATACAAACCTTTATTTCTCTGAAGAAGTGCACCAATTAGGTGGCGCTGAGAACAGCTCTCTCCTGAAGAGGACGCAGAAAGCCGACGCTCTGACTGTAACCCAACAGCTGGGTTGAAGTAAAGTAACCCCGCGCTGGGTTGTTTGTTTTGTGTGGACAACTTCTGATTGGCTCTGAAATTTTTTGCTGGAAATATGTCACATTGTGCCTAGTTAGAACATGGTGTTACAATAATGCCCAATAAAGTGCCCCTTGTGGCATGAGAATTCAGTGTGCTTTCAGAATATATAACTTTTATATATTATTAATAATTGGAATACAGCTGAAGAACATGTATTATCTGCAGCATGCCTGCACATGGCTGTGATGTGTGTTTTGTTCTCATAGTTATGGACAATGGCTATTGTCCACATGTGGTCAGGTCAGATCGGTGCTCTCTGCTCCTTGGGGAACCATCACACAATCAGATCACACTTCTGCTACAGTTCCTCGGCACCAATAGCTGATGTGGAGTTTAGTGGAGTTTAGCAGACACACTGTGTGATTTCAGATGTCAATATTTCTGTGGGATCTAAGGAATAAACATTATTTTGTGTAGATAATAAGATGTGTGTGTGTGCTTTGCTTTAACTGAATGTAATTCTCCTGGTCCGATGTTGAAATATTCCAGTACATGGCACGTTCAAGTGACGACATCAAAAGTTAGTTGAGTCAGCGTTTTCATACAAATAATAAATGCACTTCCTCATTCAAGCATTTTCTGATGCTTATTCACTCAAGCCGATTGAGACGCAGTGAATAGCTCAGCCACTGGGCTGCTTTAGATGGGCTTTAACTGCCTCTTATCTGTAGCTACAACCCTAGTGGATGAGGATTAACTTTTTAGCCATGAGGCTATTGCTTTAAATCACTTACACAACACACAACACACACACATTTACTGTTTACACAACTGTTAAGGGCTTTTTTGTAAAAGACAATAGCCTTATCCATTGTAAACAATCTTGAATTCTGCATAAACCCCTAGTTTACCTCCATAAAACACACACACACATGCAGCAGTGTTTATAGACCTGTCATTTTCCCTCAAGTATCCCTGTAAGATCAGCTCTTATTTGAGTCTGTTACACACT
>JADLZN010000052.1:0-12298 GCA_018155175.1 Sinocyclocheilus anophthalmus
TTTGCTAAACACTAAACACACTTGTATACATCAGACACAGAAGTATATCATGATGTCACTTCCTTGCAATTGCAAAGCACTGACTGTCAAATTAAGAGATCAGAGAATGTCTCCAGGTTTTTAATGTCACACGATGATGTTGTGAAGCAGAAATTTTCCATTACTTTTGGTTTGATATAATAACACTTGTTGATGAAATCTGAGCATTGAAACATACACAACTAATATTATTTAATAAATCCTGCCATTTGATCATCACTTGTCTCCTGCTTTCTGCTCTTCCCTGGATTCCTCTGTTAACCTCTCAGGATGACAGAAGACTTTGAGTTAACACAGTTTTGAGTCTCAGACTAAACAAATGTCTTCTGACAGGATCTGGTACAAAAGTACAAGAAAAATCTACATAGAAAAGGAGCAAATAAATATTAAAAATCGTACTATACTGTATGTTGAGGTCAGAGGCATTTCCAGTCGTCAGTAGATGTTGTTCTCCAGACATGAGCTGGGGATGTTTTGGCCTCTAACAGCCTTTAGCTGTATTTTCCCTCTGATGTAAGACACACCCACCCGCAAACCACAGACACCCACACACACACACTCACTCACGCACAAACACGCACGCACACACACACAAACACGCACACACACACACTCACTCACTCATTCACTCACTCATTCACTCACACACACAAACACACTCACTCACACACTCTCACACCCAACACACACACACACACACACACACACACACACACTCAGCGCACAGCACACTCACACACATACACGCACTGCACACAATACACGCACACTCACTCACACACACTCACACACACACACACAATCCAGGAATTGAGTTTGACAGCTCTGCATTAGATCAAGAGAAAATCACGCACTGCTCTTGACTGAATAACTGTAGTAGCTTTACAGTTTTTGCCTATTGCTTGAACACTTTTTGCAAAACTTCGGCTCAAATTGTGTTTACACACAAGCACACAAGACACAACACTGGGAAAAAAAAATCATTCACATCTATGTCGAATTGAAACTCTATCAAAACCTAACAATCCTTTGTCAAAAATGTCACTCTGATGACAAAATGATACACACTTGCATCATATGAATACACTTTCAGATCAGCAGCAACACACTAGTGTACTTTATATAAAACACTGCAGTCTTTAATTTTCACAGTTTTTATTCAGTTCATCAGTTAGCATTCTGTGAAGCTCAATGCAACACTTACAGTTTTTGTTCAGTTTTTTTCCAACAAAGGTTTTCACAACAACCAAAAAAAGCATGAAGGTTACAAATGACATCACTCCAATTACTGCACTCACAGTCTATACTTACATTACAGTAACAGTACAAGTAAATTCAGTACTGCAAATAAATAATAAAAAAATAAAACAAAATACACTGCTGTAAATACAGAAAAACAGGCCAATTGTGCATGGGTGGGATTACAGATCCTGCCGTCTGTTGGGGTCTGGCCACAGGATCTCATCATGTTGCTCTAATATCATCTGAAATATTGTTCCGTGCATCGCCTCTTCGACCGTGTCCTACTCCTCTCTCTCTTTGTCTTCCTCTTCCTCTTCCTCTACCTCTTGTTCTCCCTGCCTCCATGCTTGCAAAGTTCTCAAAATGGCTCAACTGAGGCCTGTTTGTGGTTGGCTGATTGGTGTTCAGTTTTGTAAGTAAGTGTTTTCAGGTGTGTGTCTGTGTTTTCAATCACCCAATGTGTTTTGTATTTTGAATAGGTGTGTTTTCCCAATGGTACCCATGAGATATCATTTATGAACGAAGTGTCTTATGTATGAAATAGTGTGTAGTGTGCAGGAGCAAGTGTGTTGCAGAACTGCAACTGAAGTGCAAAGCAGCGCTTTTGTTTAAGGTATGGTTACACTGTTTAAGGTATAGTAACAAAAGCTTCAAGTTTTGTTACTTTGGTCTAAGCATGTGTCTATAGTGTTCAAGCAATAGGCAAAAACTGTAAATGGGTCTGTGTAATTTCATTATTAGTGAAGTGTTATTTTTGCATTGGATGCAATTTCTATATTATTTTTGAATATGAAACCTACATGAAAATCTTAATATAAAATACATTTAATTTATATGTAATTTGCTGCTTTGTTCTTATTTTTAATAAAACTTGTTTAAAGACAGCATTTTAAAGACACAAATCAGCCTTTTGGGATTATTCCTGTCATGACTATTGTCTAGTGTCATAACATCGCACATTTTCTACAAAATACTGAAACGTTCCACAAAAACAATCATTTTGATTGAAAAAACAAACAAAATCATAATAATTGTGATATCCAGGTGGATCTGAATAATGTGCTTGAGTTTAAATACGCTTCTCAAGCTGAATGAACATGAACAGAACATGAGATGAAGTGATGAAAAAGAGGCTTTAGCATGTTTAACTAAAGAGTTGTTTTTATTTATTTTTATTTTCTATAGGATTGTTCATTACAATAAAAGGAGACGATATGCATGATGGTAACAGGATTGAACTAACTAAACCAACACATGCTTGCTTTGATGTCCATGTTTAGTATTTACTGTTGATGTTTCCAGAAGAATGTCTGAGATCTGAACTCTCAAACTCCAGTCATCTCACACATTCCTCACATGATCACGTGTTTTGCTGTGTCTGTCGTTGATGTGTTTGAACACGCTGCAGGTTTCTCAGGTATTCCAGTGATGTCTGCGGCTCCGTTACATGCAGATTTCTCCAGATCACACGCGTGTTTTCATGCTTGTAGCAGTCGGAGCTGCAGATGTTTTGCTCTAGATATTCGTGTGTGTGAGTGTGTGTGTGTGTGTGTGTGTTTAGTGTGTGCCTCCCATCCGCACCACCCAAACCGCCCGGCGCTGGCACAGCTGACCTCAGACCTGTGCTGTCAGTCATGGCTGTAATGTGTGTGTGTGTGTTTCTCTCGTACAGCAGGTTCACGGCCGGTTTTCCTGGTCCTCAGGAAGTCTGGTCAGGTTCCAGGCTCTTCCTGCGACTGTGTTCGGTACAATGAGCCGCCCTGGATGTCCCATGTTTTCTGCGACCCAGTCAGATTTAGCGACTGTGATCTGGCACAACATTAGATGTAATAAAAGCCATTCGTCTCAGAGCTACAGCGTCCGTTTCCGCAGCTGCGAGAGCTCATAAAGACTGCATTATACAAACACGACAGCTTCAGATCGCAGTCTTCAGCTGAACACACGCTAAACAGTGTGTCAGAAATTCAGATGCTCGTGAGACAATCAAAAACACATGAATGTTTCTGAAATCATGCTGATTTAATCAGGCATTCCCAAAGTTTTGAACCAAATTTGAGCTGAAATATTCTCTTGAAGTTCCCCCTGAGATTTTAATTCATATTTCAGCATTTTAACAACACATTCACATGTTCAGAGTTTCTGAAGTCAGTTAATGTTCACATCACATGACATGCAAGTAAAACAAATAAAACGCCTTAATATAAATATATTTTTTACCAAGTGTTTTATTTTGAGTTATTTAATTTATTTAAAATACATTATTTATGTTGTATAAATTATTTAATTGTGATTGTTTTATTTTAAACTTTGGTTTGTCAAACAAAATCTAGCTTGTCATTAACTCTGCTGTAATCCATCATGTGCTCTTATGTGATTATTTCTGTTATGATGAAATGAAATAAAGTGGAGAGTTTTTCAGGTTATGAAGTCGTGTGGATTTGAGTGTAAAGTTCAATGTCCCAGTATAAATATTTATTGTACAAGATACAAACCTGATTCAGATCTGCTCGTTTTGCAACTCTTTGACCTCCATCAAGAAGCAGCTCTAGACGATGAAGAGTTTGTAAAACTATGAGATTTACAATATTACAAATTATTCAAAAGAGAACTGTGAGTGAACTGACAATCCTTCAGATGATTGAGAAATACTGTGATTTACAGCAGAGCAAAGTTCAGCAAACACACCTTCTGGTGACTTCAGAGACACTGTGTGTGTGTGTGTGTGTGTGTGTGTGTGTGTGTATGAGTGTGTGTTCGTGGAGGATCCTCCAGATGGTTGGTTTCTTCTCTTAAGGAGTTTAACGTGATGGATCCGATCGGCAGGTGAGAATATTGATCAATATCGGTCACGCGTTTATGCCACCAGATTATCATGTCCTTGTTATTTGTCGTATTATTCTGTAAATATCATCTTTTTAAAGCGAATCAAACAAACCGCATACAGTTCAGCTCAATAATGTGTCAAAAAGTGTATAAATATGTACATAAAAGTGAAGTGAAGAGGATTATGGAGTGTTTTATCACTGAATTAACATGTTTTAACCTTGAGTCCTGACTGTCAAGGTTTATTTAGTTAATTTCGGTTGTAAATGATCAGATAAAAATCTAAATTCCTACAATCATGTTTATATTTTATTATGGTTTCATCTGCATTTTGTGAAATCTGACAAATCCTCCAATTACAGTTCGATGTTTAATTTTAGTTTCATGTCAGATTTGACCAAACTGACTGCTGTCTGATTACACGCAGGTCTTCCACAACTTTCTGGAGAAAAACGCAAGCGGCAGCAGATGCTCGAGAAGCTGCTGATGCGCAATGGAGAGCTCAACCTGGACTACAAGGACTTGAACCGCAGTCTGTATCACGTCCACATGCGGCGCTGGCTCGACGTGTTTCCCAGGAGCCGCGTTCATTTGGTGGACGGAGACGCGCTGATTAGAAACCCTCTTCAGGAGATGAAGAAGATGGAGGAGTTCCTTCATCTGGAGCCGCAGATAAACTCCTCCAACTTCTACTTCAACCAGACCAAGGGCTTCTTCTGTCTGCGCGAGCAATGCCTGCACGGCTCTAAAGGTCGCAAGCATCTGCACGTGGCGCCCGCAATCCTGCGCAAACTCCACCGCTTCTTTCACGAACCCAACCGAGAGTTCTTC
This sequence comes from Sinocyclocheilus anophthalmus, assembly GCA_018155175.1. Taxonomy (NCBI): domain Eukaryota; kingdom Metazoa; phylum Chordata; class Actinopteri; order Cypriniformes; family Cyprinidae; genus Sinocyclocheilus; species Sinocyclocheilus anophthalmus. Next base: position 4,936 of record JADLZN010000052.1, read on the forward strand.
CAGCTGGTCGGAAGAACCTTCGACTGGAAGTGAAAAGCGTGTGAATGAGTCAAATAAGCTGAAAACACAGAAGGAATTGCTCCTGAACTAACTGGAACATCTCGAAAGCCGTAACATGAAACAACCCGTAATGTGATCTTTTTTCAGAGGTGAAGTGAGCTTTTCTTATGATTAAGAGATTATGAAGTTTAGTTTTTGACGAATCGTTCACAGTAAGATCAGGATTAGTGGTCAACCGATATATTGGCCAATATTTAGCATTTTTCAAATATCGGCATTGGCCAATAAGTTTTTCTGGTTGGCCGATGTGTTCGAGGTGGGACTTCTATTTTGACCGCACGCTTTATTTTGTAGTGAACAAGAGGGAGAATGTGAGCCATGTCGTCATTCAGTTCGGTCTAATACGGATAGAAGTATTTCTAATAATCAGATAGAACTGTTAAATAAAGGAATTAAAATGTATACAAAAGTATTATAACGATTACTGTAATATTATTAGTAATAGAAAGGCAAACATTATAATACTTTCTCATTTGCCGTCAGCATTCAGCAAATACGCATTTCTATCATTTAAACAAATCTTTGTATGACATTTAATTTCACAAACCTTGCAGACTTAGTCGAATCCAGTTGAGATCTTGTGAAGTGTGCATGTGACCGGTTAGGGGTTGTTTTCTGATTTTTTGAAGTCGACTTTTATGTGATGAAAGTCGAGTCGAAGTCGACTAGTCGCTGATGATGTCACTAATGAACAAATAAATCTGGAGCTGTCACAAGCACCTTGTGCATAGCTATGGCATATGACACAGCGCTGCCCACATGGCTGTTACTCCTATAACAGCTTTTTTATCAGTTCTTTTGTCTTTAGGTCGTTATATTTCTCACAGATTTCTGCTCGTTCTAAATCAGATACAGATAAAGTAGCACAGTAAAGATTAAATTAATATGAATGCATTAGTGAGAGCGATTGCGTGTGTGAATTAATTATACCTGGCAGCGTCTCTACTAGTAGTGAAGCTGTGGAATTTAGATATTAAAATATATGCTTGAACTTTTCAGTTTCTAAGCTATTTTATTGAGAAATCACAGAACAGTGTTGACAATACATTTCCGCGCTGAATGATTCTGTGCGTGCGATGTACGCGCTACTGTCTGAAGCCTATGTATGTGCATTACAGTGCAGCAGCGCATTAGATTCGAACGGCGATTAACTTACCTGAACAATAAGCCGTTTAAAATGTGCATTCTCTCGTTCAATTTTCGAGCATCCAGTAATATAATCACACATTGTAACAGGGCTGACGAGACGTGAGACGTGTGGATCCATATGCAAGCTTTTATTAAAGAGACGTGGTATAACAGGCAGGGTCGAACAATGGCAAACAGGTATATGGCGGGCAAAAACACAAGAATAGTCCTAGGGCTAGCGTAGGTCACCGATTGGCAGACAGAATCACAGGGGCGAGACGAGAGGGAGAAATCCAGGAAAACAGGCAAAGATCAGAAACCGCAAAAACAGGCAAGGCAAAACAAGGAAAGCACGGAGACTCGGAAAGGGGTACAGGCTAAACAATACTCAGCAGAGAAAGGTGGTTAGAGTGGGTGTTATATAGTGAGTGAGGTGATTAGAAAACAGCTGTGTGCAATGAGTGCAATCAGTGCAATGTGCAAATCGTGCAAAGAATGATGGAATATGTAGTCCAGGGTGCTATGCAACAGTTTGTGTTGTGCGAGAGTCAATGTAAGGGAAAGGGTGACCTCTGGTGGTGAATAAACGGAAGTCCATGGACCGAATTCGTGACAGAGCCCCCCCCAAGGTGCGGCTTCCAGATGCTCCAAACATAGTACAATCCAGGAGGGTGGGGGAGCGGAGGCGGAACAGGGGGAGGGACGGAGGGGCAGGTCCAAGGATAGGAGAGACCAGGGACTGAGGCAGAGCCGGCGGAGCTGAGGACCACCACAGCAGAGCAGACGGGACCGAAGATCCCCACGGCGGAGCAGAAGACCACCAGAGCCAGACAGTAGACCACCACGGCGGGGCAGAGGACCACCAGAATTAGACAGTAGACCACCACGGCGGGGCAGAGGACCACCACGGCGGAGCAGAAGACCACCAGAACCAGACAGTAGACCACCACGGCGGAGCAGAGGGAACAGGAAACCCCCCCGTGAACCACACCGATCAGGAGACCATGGCGGGGACTGTAACAACGAGAGAGCAGAGACAGACAACACAGACAGAACATTGGGGTTGGTAGACAAGACTGAGCGTTCAGGGGCAGCCTCCTGGCTGGGTCGGGACAAGACAAAAGTTCACAAACGGCCTCCATAACCGTGACAGGACAGGATGAGGATTCCCCGACAGCCTCCATAGCCGTGACAGGACAAGCAGGGAGTTCGTAAACGGCCTCTATAGCCGTGACAGGACAGACAAAGAGTTCCCAGACGACCTACTTGGCCGGAAAGACAGGCAGAGAGTTCATAGACGGCCTCTTTGGCCGGAACAGGACAAGCAGAGAGTGCATAGGCGGCCTCCTTGGCCGGAACAGGACGAGCAGAGAGTTCATAGACGGCCTCCTTGGCTAGAACAGAACAGACAGAGAGTTCATAGGCGGCCTCCTTGGCCGGAACAGGACAGACAGAGAGTTCATAGACGGCCTCCTTGGCCGGAACAGAACAAGCAGAAAGTGCGTTTCTGGGCACCACCACCACGCAAGAAACTGTAGCAAGTGTCGCCAGGTTCTGCAGCCTGTGCCGCCACCTCAGAAGAAACTACAGTGGACACCATGGCCTCTTGGAGCACAGCAGTGGACACCGCTACCCCGGGAGGTTCTGCAGCGTAAGCCGCCAACTCTGGAGATGTTGTACCCGGTGCTGCTGCCTCTAGCAAATCGGAGGTGGAGTACGCGGCCCAGATACACCACAAAGCAACCCCCCATATGGGAAGTGCTGCGGACAGGGGAATGAGTTCATGAATAGAAGGGATAGAGTGAGTGGGTTTGGGGATACCAACTGCGCGTGCAGACACCAGCGGTGCATCCATAACACTGGATACCAGACTGGGATACCGAAGGGCTGACCCTGAGAAAAACGGGTGGCGTTGTGAACAGACGTGATGTGACGTGATTCTGGATGATCAGCTGTGATGCAACGAGATTCTGGATGAATACCTGAGGCGTGACGTGACTCTGAACGAACAGTTGAGACGTGACGAGCTCATGACGATCAGCTGTGACTTGATTTGACTCGTGACGATCAACTGTGACTTGACCTGACTCATGAAGATCAGCTGCGACTTGACCTGACTCATGAAGATCAGCTGCGACTTGACCTGACTCATGAAGATCAGCTGCGACTTGACTTGACTCATGAAGATCAGCTGTGACTTGACTTGACTCATGAAGATCAGCTGTGACTTGACCTGACTCGTGAAGATCAGCTGTGACCTGACCTGACTCATGAAGATCAGCTGTGACTTGACCTGACTCAGGAAGATCAGCTGTGACTTGACGTGACTCGACTCCTGATGATCACGGGGACTTGACTCATGAAGATCAGTGGTGACATGACTTGACTCATGAAGATATCAGCTGGACTTGACCCAGACCAGATAACTAAACTGTGACCGATTTGAATCATGACGATCAACGTGGACTAGACTCCGATATCAGGAAGATAGCTGTGACTCAGGGAAGATTCAGCTGTAACGTTGACTTGAATCATGATGAATCAACTGAGGACTAGACTCAACACATGACTACAGCTGTGATTGATAGATCATAAATATCAGCTGTGACTCGACAGATCAGGATAATAAACTGCTCTGACCCTGACTCATGATCCAACAGTGACTTGACTAGATGCTGTGTGTCGCCATCTTGTGTAGTGTGCTCCCTGTCACCGCTATCTTGTGAGCGTGCCTTCAATCAAAGACATTGTTCGCGTTCTTCCTCCGCGACACCACAGTAAAATAAAGATCCGACAGTCAACAACGCATAATCCATGAACTGAGCGGAGTGTGAACGTGGACCAGCGCTCTAAGCTTAGTAGAGGTTGATTTATGCCATCGCAGAAAAACTCTATCAATAAACAGTCTGGTAACTCAGAATAGTGAGCGATGGCTAAAAACTCTCGGATATGGTTCTCCAGTGATCGTGGACCCTGTTTAAGGACTAACAAAATCCTTGAGGTGTCCATACCTGGCCAATGTTCCTCAGAAAAGCTGCTGGGTCCTTGTAGGGCTGAGTATTCTGTAATGTGGCTGACGAGACGTGAGACGTGTGGATCCATCTGCAAGCTTTTATTAAAGAGACGTGGTATAACAGGCAGGGTCAAAACAATGGCAAACAGGTATATGGCGGGCAAAAACACAAGAATAGTCCTAGGGCTAGCGTAGGTCACCGATCGGCAGACAGAATCACAGGGGCGAGACGAGAGGGAGAAAACCAGGAAAACAGGCAAAGATCAGAAACCGCAAAAACAGGCAAGGCAAAACAAGGAAAACACGGAGACTCGGAAAGGGGTACAGGCTAAACAATACTCAGCAGAGAAAGGTGGTTAGAGTGGGTATTATATAGTGAGTGAGTTGATTAGAAACAGCTGTGTGCAATGAGTGCAATCAGTGCAGTGTGCAAATCGTGCAAAGAATGATGGGATATGTAGTCCGGGGTGCTATGCAACAGTTTGTGTAGTGCGAGAGTCAATGTAATGGAAAGGGTGACCTCTGGTGGTGAATAAACAGAAGTCCATGGACAGAATTCGTGACACACATGTCTTGTGGAGCGACTAGTCGACGTCAAGCATTCTACATACTTTCTAAAGCCGCTATTCCATGATTCAGCATTAAACACTCACTGCATTTATTCATGTATCTGAAGTCTCTTCCCCTGTTGAAAAAAACAGCATATGTTGGTTAGGTATGTTTTGAAGCATGGATGCTGGTTTAAGCTGGTCCTGAGCAGGAGCTGTTACTCAGGAGAAGCTTAAACCAGCTCAAACCAGCAGCCATGCTTCAAAACATGCTTATATGCATATATGCTGTTTTTTTCAACAGGGCTGTTCACAGAGGCTGCATTTATTTGACCAAAAACACAGTAAAAATAGTGAAATACTATTACAATGTAAAACAATTGTTGTCTATGTGAATATCTGTTAAACTGTAATATATTTCTGTGATCAAAGCTGAATTTTCAGCATCATTACTCCAGTCTTCAGTGTCTCTTGATCCTTCAGAAATCATTCTGGTATGTTGATTTGCTTCTCAAGAAACATTTCTAATTATTATCGATGTTGAAAACATTGGGATAAGATTTTTTTAAACTTGTATTCAACAAGGATTCATTAAATTGATCAAAAGTGAATAAAATGTATCACTGATTCCACAAAAATATGAGCGCACAATGTTTTCAACATTGATAATGATGCAGGCAGGCAAGTTTATTATTTATATAGCACATTTCATACACAATGGTGAATTCAAAGTGCTTTCAATTCGGACGTAGCACAGTGCTCATTCAGTAAATGCATAGCTAAACAGATGAGTTTTGAGTCTAATTTTAAATGTGGCTAATGTTTTAGCACATCCGATCTCTTCTGGAAGCTGATTCCAACAGCGGGTGGCATAATAACTAAAAGCACCTTCCCCTTGTTTTGTGTGAACCTTGGTATTTCTAACTGACTCGATCCTAATGATTTGAGTGGTCTGTTAGGTTTATATTCATTGAGCATATTTGCAATGTATTTAGGTCCTAGGCCATATGATTTATAAACGAGTAAAAGTACTTAAAAATCAATCCTAAATATAACTGGAACCCAGTGTAAGGACCTGAGGACTGGTGTAATATGCTCAGATTTTATGGTTCTAGTCAGAATTCTGGCAGCAGCGTTCTGGATGAGATGCAGCTGTCTAATGGTCTTCTTGGGAAGGCCGGTGAGGAGACCATTACAATAGTCCACCTGCTGGTGATAAAAGGCATGAACAATTTTCTCCAAGTCTTGACTGGAAACAAAAAATCTAATTCTTGAAATGTTTTTGAGATGATAGTATGCTGACTTAGTTACAGCTTTGACATGACTACTGAAACTAAGGTCTGTCTCCAGAATCACACCAAGATTCCTGACTTGATTTTTAGTTGTTAGACCCCTAGAGTCAAGGTATGCAATCACCTTGAGACCTTCATCTTTGTTTCCAAATGCAATGAATTCAGTTTTTTCCTTGTTTAACTGAAGAAAGGCACTAAACTGTTGATTTCATCAATGCATTTGGCAGAGGGAGTCAATGGGGCTGTAGTCATTTGGCGATAAGGCTAGGTAAATCTGGGTATCATCAGCATAGCTATGATAGGCAATTTGGTTCTTTCTCATTATTTGACTTAGTGGGAGCACATACAGGCTAAACAAAAGCGGTGCAAGAATTGAGACTTGTGGGACTCCGCATGTCATGGACGTCCACTTAGACTTATGCTCTCCTATACTCACATAATAACCTCTCCCTTCTAAGTATGACCTGAACCATTTGATTACCATCCCAGAAAACCCGACCCAGTTTTCCAGTCTCTCTAGAAGTATATTATGATCTACAGTGTCAAACGCAGCACTGAGATCTAGTAGTACCAGCACTGATATTTTGCCAGAATCAGAATTTAAGCGAATATCATTTATTATCTTAATGAGTGCTGTCTCTGTGCTGTGATGCGGTCGGAAACCAGACTGAAAATTGTCCAGGTATCCATTTGAGTTGAAGTATTTGTTCAACTGATTAAAAATTACCTTTTCAATAATCTTGCCTATAAAAGGAAGATTTAATATTGGTCTATAATTGCTCAAAATATTGTTATCAAGATTGCTCTGTTTCAGAAGGGGCTTAACAACTGCAGTTTTCAGGGAGTTTGTAAAAGTCCCAGAAAGAAGTGAGGCGTACACCACTTCTAAGAGATCTGCTTCCAAACAATTAAGCACCCTTTTGAAAAAAAGATGTGGGAAGTGTGTCAAGATAGCAGGTTGACAATTTAAGGTGCTATACTATTTCTTCAACAATTTCCCTATCAATCTCATCAAAAGCAGACATAGTATCTTCTTTTTGATATTACGGTCGAATCTGTCTGACCTCTGCATAACTTGGGGATGTGCTAATCGCCTTCCTGATATTATTGATAAAATTTACTATGTTTTTACTGTGTGTGTGAGAAAGAGAGAGACTCTACAGGAGCAGGAATGAGGAAGCTGCTTCACAGACAAACCTGTTTTACACACGTCACTCAAACACAGAAACAGGAATTACATGAGTTCAGGGAAAGAGAAACTGAAAGTGTAGTTGAGCTGTTGTGTGTTCGTGTCTCTGTATTCATGCAGTAAAATGACAGAA
>JADLZN010000053.1:0-102500 GCA_018155175.1 Sinocyclocheilus anophthalmus
GGTAACATTACATTTACATATCAACATTATCCTTGGTTAATATCTATTGTTAGTTCATGAAATGCATTAACATTTATCAATTGAATCGTATTATACTTAACGCATCTGTGGCAGTAAGGTTCCATTTGTTAACATCACTCAACTATTTTTACAGAACATATTAATCTTAATATTTATTGAATCATTTACCAAAATATTTTTTAACTCAAAACATTTACAAAGGATAATCAATGCTGTAAGAACTATATTGCTCATTGTGTGTTCATGTTAAGTAATATTAACAAATGAGACTGCATTTTGAAGTGTTATCAATAATGCTATAACTCAGTGAAACTTGTGTTGTATATTAAGTCATCAACTAGCATAAGTGATAAATAGCTATTATTCACACTGATGACACAAACACACCACCGTCTGGACCTCAAAAACACATTTAAGACTAAACCTGCGGCAGCAGAGAAGGGAAAAACAGCCTAAAAACAAGCCAAACCCAAGTTGTGGATTCCCAAACATAACTAAAGATAGAAACCTGTGTCAAGAATTATCAATTGAACTTTAGCAAAAAAAACTAAGCTCAATACAACATGTCTGATTTGTCCATCTCATCTGACAAAACTGCCCAACAATCTTAAAAAAAAACAGTAGTATCAACAATCAATCAATAGTCTCAGATACAAGCAGTTCAGTATGTAATTACTGTTTGAACTTCATATAAGATTCCGAAATAGGATGGATGCTGCCACCACCATGCTTCACTGTTGGGACTGTATTGGACAGGTGATGAGCGGTGCCTGGTTTTCTCCACACATACCGCTTAGCATTAAGGCCAAAAAGTTCTATCTCGGTCTCATCAGACCAGAGAATCTTATTTCTCACCATCTTTGGAGTCCTTCAGGTGTTTTTAGCAAATTCCATGCGGGCTTTCATGTGTCTTGCACGGAGGAGAGGCTTCCGTCGGGCCACTCTGCCATAAAGCCCCGACTGGTGGAGGGCCTGCAGTGATGGTTGACTTTCTACAAATTTCTCCCATCTCCCGACTGCATCTCAGGAGCTCAGCCACAGTGATCTTTGGGTTCTCTTTACCTCTCTCACCAAGGCTCTTCTCCCCCGATAGCTCAGTTTGGCCGGCGGCCAGCTCTAGGAAGGGTTCTGGTCGTCCCGAACGTCTTCTATTTAAGGATTATGGAGGCCACTGCGCTCTTAGGAACCTCAAGTGCAGCAGAAATTTTTTTTGTAAACTTGGCCAGATCTGTGCCTTGCCACAAATCTGTCTCTGAGCTCTTCAGGCAGTTCCTTTGACCTCATGATTCTCATTTGCTCTGACATGCACTGTGAGCTGTAAGGCTTTATATAGACAGGTGTGTGGCTTTCCTAATCAAGTCAATCAGTATAATCAAACACAGCTGAACTCAAATGAAGGTGTAGAACCATCTCAAGGATGATCAAAGAAATGGACAGAACCCTGAGTAAATATATGAGTGTCACAGCAAAGGGTCTGAATACTTAGGCCATGTGATATTTCAGTTTTCTTTTTTAATAAATCTGCAAAAATGTCAACAATTCTAGGTTTTTCTGTCAATATGGGGTGCTGTGTGTACATTAATGAGGAAAAAAATAACTTAAATGATTTTAGCAAATGGCTCTGCAATAACAAAGAGTGAAAAATTTAAGGGGTGAATACTTTCCGTACCCTGGATATGGTAGTTAAATAGCCCCTAGACCTCAGTTATAGTGAAAAAAAGGCCGCGGGAATTTCAGTTTTGACAATATGGGACCTTTAATACTTCTTGAGTTACAGACATGCAAACTCTGGGGAAAACACAAACATCACACACACACACACAGACACACACACACAGAACACACACACACAACACACACACACAACACACTCACACACTGAAAGAAACACACAAACACACACACTGAAAACACACAACACACCACACACACTCACACTCACACACACAGACACACACACACAGACTCTCTCTCTCTCTCTCACACACACACACCACACACTCACACTCACTCACACACACCCACACACTCACAGACACACACACACACACACACACCCACTCACTCACAAACACACACACACACACACCCAACACTCACACACACACACACACACTCCACACTCACAGACCCACAAGACCAACACACTGACAGACACACACACACACACACCACACACACACACCACACAAACACACACACACAAACACAAAAACACACACACACAAACACTCACACAAACACACACACACACACACCACAACACTCACAACACAAACACACTCACACACTGCAGACAAACACACACACACACACAGAACAGACACACCACACACACACAACGACAGACACACACACACACTCACTCACACCACACACACACACACACACTCTCACACACTCTCAAACACACACACAACACACAACACCACTCTCACACACACACACACACACCACACTCTCACACACACACACTCTCAACTTCACCCCACACCCACCCCTCACCACTCTCACACACAACACTTCACCCACACACTCTCCACCCACCCCCTCTCACCACACCACACACACTCTCCCACTTCACACATCAACCACTCTCAACCACACTTCCCCCCTCTCACACACACCCCCACACTCTCACACACACACACACACCACACACACACTCACACTCTCTCACACACTCTCTCTCACTCACACTCAAACACACTCTCTCTCACACACACAATCACACACACACACAAACACACACTCTTACACAAACACAAACACACACACACAACACACACACCCACACCCACACACACAAACACACACAAAAACACACACACACTCACACACACACACACTCTCACACACACACTCTCACACACTCCCTCACACACACAACACTCTCACACTCTCCACACACACACACACACACACACCAACACTCTCCACTATCACACACACACACTCTCACACACACACTTACACACACACACACACACACACCACTCTCACACACACACACACACACTCTCAAGCTCACACACACTCTCACTTTCTCACACACACACTCTCACACACTCTCACACACACACTCTCTCTCTCTCTCACACACCCACACACTCTCACACTCTCACACACAAACACACACCACCCACAACTCTCCCCCCTCTTCCCCTCTCCCCACACCACCCTTACACTCTCACACAACACACTCTCCACACACACTCTGCCCCCACTCTCCCACACCCACTCTAACACTTCACACACACACACACACACACACACACTCTCACCTCACACACACACACACTCTCTCACAAACAAACACACACACACACACCCACTCTCCACCAACTCTCCCACACACACTACCTCACACACACAACACCAACACCTCACACTCTCACAACACCCACACTCTCCACCCCCACTCTCACACCATCTCACCCCAAACACTCTCACACCACACACACACACTCTCCCACTTCACAACACACACACTTCCCACACACACACTCAAACCCCACACCCAACACTCTCCCCCTCTCACACCTCTCACAACACACACTCTCACACCACACACTCTCCCACAACTCTCACAACACAACACTCTAACACACACACACTCTGCACACACACACACAAACATTCTCACACTCTCACACACACACACACTCTCCACACACACACACACACACACCCACACAACACATCTCTCACCCTCTCACACTCTCCAAACCCACTCCAACACACTCCTTCACACACTCTCTCACACACACACACACTCACATTCACACACACACACACATACACACTCAAAAACACACTCTCTCACACACACAAACACCACACACACACTCTCACACACACACTCTCAAACACACACATCTCACACACACACTCTCACACACACAACACACACACACACACTCTCACACACAAACACTCTCCACACACACACACACACACACTCACTCTCACACCACGCACGCACGCACTCACTCACTCACACACTCTCACACACACACACTCTCACACACACACTCTAACATCACTCACACACCCTCACTCTCACACACACACTCACACAAACACAAACACAAACACAAACAAACACACTCACACACACACACACACACACACTCACTATCACACACACCACTCTCACACAAACAACACACACACACTCTCACCACACACACACACACACACAATCCCCACACACACACTCGCAAAACACACACCCAAACACACTCACTCTCACACATACACGTACACACACACACACACACGCACAAAACACACACAAAACACACACACACAAACACAACACACAAACACACACACACAAACACACACACACTCTCACACACACACTCTCACACACACCCACACACAAACACACTCTCACCACACACACTCTCACCACACACACCCACACACACACACCGCACTCTAACACACCCACGTCACACACAAAACACACACACCACACTCTCACACACACACACACACACACAACACTACACTACTCTACACACACACACACACACACACACTCTAACACACACACACTCTCACACACACACTCTCACACACACACTCTCCCACACACACACACAAACACTCTCACACTCACACAAACACTCTCACACAAACACACTCTCACACCACACACTCTCACACCACTCTCCCACACCCCACTCTACACACACACACACACACACACCCACACACAAACACACACACACACTCTCAAACACACACACTCTCACACACACTCTCACCCACACACACACACTCTCACACACCCACACTCTCACACACACACTCTCAAACACACCAACACCCTCTACACTCTCACACACACACACACTACACCCACACACCCTCTCACCCACACACACTCTCTCTCACACACACACACACACATTCTCTTTCTCTCTCACACACACACACTCTCACAAACACTCTCACACACACACACACACACACACACTCTCACACACACACACTCTGACACACAGAGCATTTCCCGTCTTCAGATGGTCACCACTGGCATATAATGCATCACAGATGTTACTACCAGAGCTATCTTTCTGAAGACACTTTCCAAATCACAACATTGTCATTCCAATGCAACATGTTCGGCTCTCTTCACAATAAACATGAACAGAGTCAAAAATCTTAGCTGAGGAACTTTATGAAATTGGTTTTATTTGACACCGAATGACCCAGCATAATAAGCATTTATTACTATAAAGCCTAATGTTGGATTCTGATTTAAGGAATGAATGAGATGTTAATTCTGAAACCCCTGTAATGAGTGCACGAGCTCTCTCTGGTGTGTCATAGCGTTAGATAAACAACAGCGTGTGTTTAAAAGCGCTAATCCGGAGTAAAAACAGCAGAAAAACAATCAGAACACGCGTTAGCTCGCAGATAAACACAACCACACCCGCCTGACCGTCAGCTAGCGGTAGCGTTAGCTGTGATGCTAACCGCCCGGGGTTTAAAGAGCACCATGTTTCGTGTCTCAGACGCTGAGAGAGAGCGGCTAGTGTTCACTGGAAGCGCATTACGCGTGTTAAACACCTCAGCACAGCTGAAAGCGTGCAGTTGTTGATGTATGTTTCGGTTTATGCTTCGCTAACGCGTCTGCTAAGTGACTAAATGTAAACAAGACGCGGTCTCCTGTCGTCAGGGAAACGAGCGGTTTAATGGCGCGCTCACCTGTAGACGAGAGCTCTGAGCGACAGCCGCTGAACGCGAACGGACCCCGGTTCGTGAAGTCCCGGGTTCGAGGCGCTCGTTCAACAGCTCACTCGGGGTCACTTCCGGATCGGGTCACGTGACGCTCAGCGACGCCTCTGATTGGTCTAAAGCCGTGACGCAGGAAGTCACATTTAATAATGCATGCATGTAATACATTTTGGGCCTTTTTAAATCAATGTGTGAGTTCTTCTAAACGTTCCTGCACAGGGATCTCCGGTTAGCTGGACGTCGATCAGGACTTTAAAATGCAATAAGGGTGCACGAGGTTTCTCTGGTCTTCTCAGATTGGAACAAAGCTTGGGAAATGTTCCAACCAAGCAAAATTGATTTGTTTAACCCAAACTAAAGAATAATAAATGCTGAATTTGATCAGATATAACTGCAGTAAAAAAATTATGAGATGCATTATTTGAATGCTTGGCAAAAGAGATGTGTCTTTAATCTAGATTTAAACAGAGAGAGTTTATCCCGAACGTTATCAGGAAGGCTATTCAAGAGTTTGGGAGCCAAATGCGAAAAAGCTCTACCTCCTTTAGTGGACTTTGCTATTCTAGGTACTACCAAAAGTCCAGAGTTTTGTGACCTTAGGGAGCGTGATGGATTGTAGCGTGGTAGAAGACTAGTTAAGTACGCAGGAGCTAACCCATTAGGGCCTTATAGGCAAGTGATGATATTTTGTAACTGTTACGGAACTTAACAGGTAGCCAGTGCAGAGAATGTAAAATTGGGGTAATATGATCATTTTTTCTTGACCTGGTAAGGACTCTAGCGCTGCATTTTGGACTACCTGTAGCTTAGGGTTTTTGGTGGGGGGGTGGTTTTTATTTGATGTTTTTTTGATTTGAAGGTTGATGTTGAATTGATTTTTGTTTGTTGGTGAGGAAGAGGACATTTGAAGTTTGTGGTTACGTTCTTTTTTTTATTTCTTCTCCTTTCTCCCCTTTCTCCTTGTTATCTGTGATTTTTGCTTTTGTTGATTTTGTTTTTTTGTTTGTGTGTTTGCTGTTGACGATCTGTTTTTTTTTCTGTGTTTGTTTTTTTGTTGTTTTGGCTGTGTTTTTGTTTGTTTTTGAATTTTTGTGTGAACTTTGTGAATTGTCTTGAAGTTTTTTTAACGATTGAAGTTGAAGCTGCAGGACAACCAGCCTAGCAGTGCCTTACAGTAGTCCAGTCGAGGGTCAGGAATGATGACTAAGCTTTTCTGCAGTCAGAACAGGTATCATTGTTCGTAAATCTTTGCAATGTTTCTAAGATGGAAGGAGATGCTGTTTTTGTAAATGGGAAATAGATTTTCAAAAGACAAGTTGCTATCTAAATATAACACCCAGATTTTTGACTGTAAAAGAAGTACCAGTACATCCGTCTAGTTGCAAATTGAAATCCAAGAGATTCTGTGTACTGTCTCTTGGTCCAATAAGTAATATCTCTGACTTATCCGAATTTAATAGGAGAAAATTAAATTATTGGTCATCCAATCTTTTACTTTTTTAACACACTCTGTTAGCTTAGATAATTTAGAAGTTTTATCTGGTTTTGTTGAGATATATAGTTGAGTATCATAAGCATAATATTGGAAACTAATCCCATATTTTCTAATATTATTACAAAGGGGCAACATGTATATTGAAAATGGCAGAGGACCTAGGACAGATCCTTTGTGGCACTCCATATTTTACTGGTGAAAATTGAGATTACTCCCCATTTAAATGAACAAAATGGAAGCGATCGGACAGGTAGGATCTAAACAATCTTAAAACCTGCCCTTGAATACCTGTATAGTTATGTAATCGATCTATGAGTATGTCATGAACTATAGTATCGAATGCAGCACTAAGAACAAGTAAAACTAGCAATGAGACACAGCCTTGGTCTGACGCAAGAAGCAAGTCATTTGTAATTTTAACATTAACCATTTATTTCTAAAAGTGTGCATCATCTTTTCACTCAAATTCTTAAAGTGAATCAGTCAATTAGAATAATAATACATTTGGGCTGTTACCAAGCAAATTAAATCAGTATTGACAAATTTAATCTGCAATGCAGACAAAACACAGAAGCTGCATTAGAAGGGACAATGATGCATTTACACACTGTTTAATGCAGGACATGAATGCATTTAACATGCAATTACAAATGCATAAATAATGTTTTGATATTGTAAACATAAAACGTTGAATACTGATATTTGAATAAATGAAGATACTTGAATGTGAAATTAAACCCGCCAGTAGGTGGCAGCAAGTCACTATTAATAAGCGAGTCATTGCGATTGAACCAAATCATTTAACGAATAATAGGAGGCTTCATTCTGGGCTCTCTGTTCTGTCTGTGATGTGCAGAGATGCGGAGAAAGGCATCGGAGCTCAACAGAGTTAATAAACCCGACCTGATATTTATCGACGGTACACCTTCTTCGATATCGATAGAAAAACAGTTCGATATAGCGCACGATATAGGCACGTGCTCTGAGTGACGCAGACAGCACACACAAACACAACACATGCTGAGTGCTGTGCTGCCTGTGATGAGGAGCTTGTGGAGAAGAACTTCTCCAAACTCAATGCGGAGAAGATCTTGATTAGGTTAATACCGAAACCAAGCCATTCACACAGAAAGCATATTCAGCACATTTTTAGACGGACAAATATGACCGCTGCACTCGCGTCTCACAGAAGAGATGTATAGAAAGCCATGCAAAGTTAAAACAGTTTGTAATGTTTCTTGATTCAACAAAGAAACAGTTTTGTGTCAAACTGATTTTTATTATATTTGCAGGAGGAGCACACCAGCAGCTGCAACACGAGTTAACCTCTACCTCGTGATCGACACACACTCACGGTAAGTGTAACACTACTGAAACCCAGTGGTTAGCTTTAGTACTATACACGAATTTGTGGAGGTTTATTCCTTATCACCTTGTCTCATATGTTTTTAAGGCCGTCTGTCGTGATCGGCGCTTCGGCTTTGGATTAAATGCAATGACATAAATCTGTACATATGGCTGTTTTGTTCATATTGTTAGCAATTATGAAATTATATTTGATTTTTAAGGTAATTTAGACGAAATGCACGTTTTTATAGAGTTACTTGCTAAATGCGCTGCAATATTTTGCTCATTGCGCCCTCGTGTGGCCTCGGGAGACAATTAGACCAATACAATAAAGACCTATTTAATCTGCATATAAAACATTAGAAATTTAGGTATTTGTTTAATTTTTATTTTGTGTTGATTGTTAAAACAAAAAATATTTGTTGTTTCTCTATAAATTGTTTTAATTATAAATACAGTGGTTAAATAAATAAAAAAAATTTGATTGCTCTTTGTTTTAAAAAAGATTATAAAAAATGTCAATAATTATCAATACCGAACGATATGAAACATTATATCATTGAGACATTTTTTAGCTATATCGCCCAGCCCTTCGTCTATGTGTGCACGTGCCTGAGTGGATATCGGTATTTTTGCCCCTGACTTATTGACATTATACACGGATCTGATGTGGAATACTGATTCTGCTTGGTGGCGAATTACGAGGTATCAAATCAATATTTCGCGTCTAATTATTTACTTATGTGGCAAGTAGCTGTGTAATATGCGGGGTAATGTACATCCAGCCGGTTGTTATCTATGAATAAACCCCTTCAGGCTGATACAAGTCCTGATCACCCTGTTTATTCTGAGATAACAACCGGCTGGATGTGCATTATCCCTTACATAAAGAAACAGAACAATTCACAGCAATTTCCAACAGCAAACATTTTCTGTCTGTATTGAATCTGATGAAATTAAAAAAACAAAACAAATGCAGTCTTCCACTGAATATATTGGCAAGAAAGGTGTTTCCGCATGGATCGCGAGCAAAAACAGCATTCAGTTCGATTCACGAACATATGACTCGCCTGAGCCGATTATTTTTAGAGAATAGCGAATCAGAAACAAACAGACTTACTGGATTTGAGGTATCATTATTTTTAATGTTTATGATGTGTATGTAATATATATGAAACACAGAGTCGCCAATGTTAAGGCAAGTTTGCGCGTTCATTTCGCGTGTTGTTTGTTTTGATCAGCAGAGGGCGCTGCAGTCGCTACGTTCGTGTTCATCTTCTGCAAGAATAATCGTGTAGCTCTCGCCAATTTCGCCATCAAACCTGGATTACGATGAACAACCGCAAAATCATCTTCAACTTTAAAGACATTTATGAGGTCTCTAATGCATAACCTACACGCAAATGATGTTTTACACTGCGATTGGCGATTCTGTGAGAGGAAAAACAGACGTTTTTAACCCTAACCCTAAAACGCTTAAAGGGATAGTTCACCCAAAAATGATAATGTGATGTTTATCTGCTTACCCCCAAGGCATCCAACATAAAGGTGACTTTGTTTCTTCAGTAGAACACAAACAGATTTTTTAAACTCAAACCGTTGCAGTCTGTCAGTCTCATAATGCAAGTGAATGGGAATCACGGCTTTGCGAGTCAAAAAAACATACACAAACAAAACAAATTAAACCCTGCGGCTCATGACGACACGAAACGGATCGGTTCTGTGCAAGAAACCGAACAGTATTTATATTGTCTTTTACCTCTGATTCACAGCATGTTGGATGTCTGAGCGCTCATTGCAGCCGGCGCGTGAAGCGTCGTCTCTTCTTAGTTTACGGGCGGATCGCAGACTGATAGTTGCATTACCGCCACCTATCTCTCAAATTGACCATTGACTCTATCTACAATCTCAATTAGGAGTGTCATGGTCCATTTGAGAGATATCCAACAGTCCATATCAAAATGTTGTCATTGGTTGTATGTTTTTATTTGTTACTTTGCTTTATTAGCCCTAATAGGAGTATAGAAAAATTATATCAAGAAATGTCCATTATAGATTTTTTTAAGTGTTAGTTTTATTGATAGTGTTATTCAGTTTTATGTTATTTCAGTAATGAAAATGTCTTATGCTTTAGTTAATGCTTTAACCCTGGTTTGATTAGTATTAGAACGCACCGCTACTTTGGCTTCCTTTTAAATCCGCGTGTTAAAATGGCACTATTCTCTATGATTTTAAAATGGTCGATGGTTATTATTGTATTAGTTTTAAGGTGTATATTCTAATTTTGAGTACAGTAGTATTCTTACTTCTTTACCTGGTAAAGCACTTTGGGCAACTTAGTTGTATTTATACAGTGCTACGTAAATAAATAAACAAAATAAAATGAAAGTTTGTTGGTTTATTTTAAAGGCTGTCATTTCCGGATTTCAGAATACTTTAAACTCCTAAAAATCCAGAGAGATTTACAGCCTGTGGACTACCCTAGTTTATTATCTTCACATTCATTTTGTTGTAAAACAATTTAGTGCATTAGAGAAGTTGTGTTACACAATAAACTTTCAGAACGTATTTGGTTTATTTAAACAATGCGGCTACAGTTAAAATGTAAAAGATCACATGCTGTATTACTGGTTGGGTGTTGATTGTCTTGCGTCTTTGACGTTACTTGTGATGATATATAATCTCTGAAAATAGACTTTGCTTCAGGGCAGGAGACTTTAATAAAGCCTGGCTGAAATACCATCCTGGTCTGACAGCTTGAAGAAAGACTGAAGAAAATATACTTAAGTGGGAGTGAATCGATTATTTATCTCTACCAGAAATGTTTTGTACAATAAAAAAGGATTCAAGCAATTTTCACTCAGAAATTGGAAAGTAAGTTTGCAAATAATTACATAGAAGTGGCAATTAAACTTGACATTTTAGAGTAGAAAATCTGAAATAGTATTACAATTTACAACTTTAAAAGATTATTTACAACTTCAAATCTTTTTACATTTTTACTAAAGCAAAGATTACTTAGAATAACATTATTATAGAAATGATTACATTATTAAGTGATTATATTAACCAGAGTCCTAGGCTACCGGACCGTAGTGCGCGCGATGTAGACAGCATTCGAATGAATCTATCATCAATAAATGTTACGTAAAGTACATAAAAATAGAAACAGGACTGACAAGAAACACATTTGGATCATGCATTGACAATTTCCAGTAACTTAATTGAACATAATAAAGTAAACATAAACAATGTAACATATTATTTAATTTTGATTCGGCTAATTAATAGACTATGATTTAGTTGAGGAGTGAATTTGTAAATGAAAGCACAACGTGCTCATTTATCGTCACGCACTGGCACAATCATAACTCAAAGCTTTATTGGCATAACTGTCAGGCGTTTACAGTAGGTATTTGCTAAATATATGGTAGCATGTTTTGCTCCAGTAATTGTTGTTTTATTTACAACTTAGTTTAGTGAGCAACTACACCGTAAAAGAAAAAATGTTTCAAAGTTGCAAATAAAACAACTATTATTGGGGTATGTTTTACGAGAAAATTCTATTTCCATTTTTGCACTTCAACGTTACATGTATAATTCAATGTGTTACTTCCCTTTTCTTCTTGTGTGTGAAATTTATTTGCAATTTCAGTCTGAGTGAAACTTGTTTGTACACAATTGTTTTCTTCTTAGTGTACCCTGGTTTTCTCAACAGGAATCTCAAGTTATGAAATCATGACTCAGGGACTACTACAATTGTATTTTTGTTCATTTTATGGTATTTCATTAAGTTTTTCAGCTACTTAGTTTAGTGTAGTTTATTTTCTTTTTTGCCATTTTAATAAGAAAGTGCTTTTGTTTGGTCCTGATTATTGTTTTTGCATGTAGACATAGCACCGTCTGTCCTCATGTGAACATTCCTAGCCACAGTCTTCATTTATTTGGAAATCACCATCTTTAGATCTATTTCCTTCTTCCTTTTCAACTGTAATTTCAAAAGTTCTTATGGAATGTAGCTGGACAAATCATACAAATACTCGCTGCCAGGCAACATTACCTTGTGGAAAACATTTCCAGACAGACGTCACAGAAAATGCTTCCAGGTTCATGAAGTGGGAACTGTACCAAATGAGACACAAAAAAAACTCAGAAAAAAGAAAATAAACTTAGTAAACCTCAGTCAGCAGACAAAAAGTTCAACTGAGGACAGTCAAATATATTGTCACTATGCGGTTGTTGGAAAGAATTTATTTTGATTGAAGTAGAATGGCACTCTCAAACAAGTCTCTCGTCAGCAGTTTATAGCTAAACTTTGTGGTTTAAATCCTACTTTATGTAGATGATCAAGTTGGCAATAGTTTTAACAATAATAGTTGTATTGTTTATGACCCTGGTGTCCCAGAAAGCATTGAATCTTTTGTAAATCGTAAGGTGATTCTCAAATATATAATCATTGTCTTAACCCTTGTTCTGTGCTGAAAATCCTTTAACTAATTCCTGGTCAAAAAGGACTGGCCTTTTAAGAATCGCTTGTAAATCTCTGATTATGCTGTATTATCACCAGATCTTAGATTCAACCTTTTTGTCAACTTGTTTTCTTTCAGTTAGCACACAGGTTAGTTTTTCTTTTTGGAACTGGTTGATTGTAGGTTTCATTGATTTGAGCTCATGCGCTTCCGTTTTTGAGTGGAAAAATAAAATAATAATTATTATTATTATTTTGGCAATATTCTCTCATAAACTAAGGTGCATGAGCTCAGATCAGTGAGGCCTTCAACCAATCAGTTCCAAAAATTGTGCTAATTGAAAGAAAACAAGTTGATAAAAAGATTGAATGTAATATGCAAAAAAATTAATAAATAAAAAAATTGTACGTGCCCCCCCCAAACGTTATTAGCTCCAACCCGGTTAACGTATTGTTGATTTATCTGAAGTGATTAATGTTACGTGTACTCACAAGCTGTTTTAGTTACAGTATAAATGCTTGGAAATAATATTTAACGTTTTCAAGTCCATTCATCATTTGTAGCACGCAAGCCACCCAATAATTGCAATAAGCTTTGTGCTTTACTTATATTAAAACACAAAGTGTCAGCCTTCTGTCAACTTTATAATAAAATACTGCAAACAATACATGTGTGTTTACACTCTTAAATTTGTAGTGAGAGGACTATATTCGTCTTAGTTCAAGCAGCATGTGAATCGATGATATTTTCCTCTTTAATATTTGCAGAAAGAAATAAACATGAATATTTGAATGAATGAAAAAAAACAGAACAATTTAATACACACAAATGTTTCATGAAATCGATCAATTAGAGTTTTAAAAAAAATGTCAAAAAGCCTATGTTTTATTGCTGTTTTTCCTGTTAAATGTGAAGAATGACAGGTTGGATGCCACAGACTTTTTTTTTTTTTTTTTTGGCGGAGTATATGTGGAATTTTCACATTAACTTCACGCAGTATAACATGATTTTATTATCGTAATTTAGGCTTTATTCTTAAAATATTATGACGTTAATCTTATTTAGACCAAGACGACAGAAAGCGCATCCTGTTTGTTTTCCTTATTTTACAAAAGCACAGGTTTTTGATGATATTGTGAGTGCACAGAAATAAAAGTAGACCTTTTACAGATTTGAAAGATTCCACTCTAAGAAAAAAATGCAAGTGATGGCGCTGGCGCCTCCATGTCCTGCAAAGCATGCTTTAGCTTCCACTCTCTGCACAAACGACTGGATATGCGTCTAACAGCACACATTTATCTAGGTTTAATTTTTTTTATTAATATTGTGAATGCAAGAAGTGTTTATGTATATAGTTTATTTGGCAGCAGGTTGATTTTGAGAAGGGCTAAATGATCAAACATATGACTCAACTCAGTTTTTCAGCTCACTGTCTGCCGCTGGCCGCTTGGTCGTTACTTTAAAAAAAACAACTTGAATTTAACAAACATAAAACATATTTCTAAATTAACTTAATATTATTCACAATCACAAAAGTAAATTTTTTGTGCATCTGCTTTAAAGCCTTGTTAAACGTTTCATTCGTGTGCTGTTCGGACGAGCGCTTTTTCTGAGCACACCCAAAGCGCGCACACGAAAACGAAAAAGCCCGTCAAACAGTGCCTGATTAATGAACAAAGTTATGTTTTGTGCTAATACTGTCAAAACACACAAGGTTTACATATAGACTCAGTAGATTATGTCTAAAATGAAAGTAAACAGCTGAGAGAGAAACGGATACGTGCCTGTATATTAGATGCGTGCAGGTCTTAAAGGGACAGTAGGCTATATTTGTATATGATGTGTATTTTATGTGTATCTTGGTAGTTTTATCTTTACCCACTTCAGCCTAAATATGCGTCATTCTTTTTTATATTTTGTTACCTTGAAAGGCTTTGTCTTTATAATAGGGAAATTGGTTTGGCAGTAATGCTCAAACAGCTTGCGAAATAGAAAAACCAACATGACAAAGAACCGTGATAAAATGGTGAATCGTGATATTTTTGCCACTCCTAGCCGAGGGGGTACAACCACACACTGAGTTTTTGTTTTCAATATCTCAAAATCTAATGAATCAATGAAGGAACTATAGCAGAAACTGGCAGGACAGGGTGTGGCGGCGATGTAGAACTGATGTAGATATGACAGTGAGAAAGCAAAATGGAAAACGAGAACTGAAAAAGAAACCTGGGACACATGAATTTTGGTAATGAGCAGTTTTATAGCGGGTGTATGGTTCTCGGTAAAACATTGAACCGTGCCGTTCTCAACTTCAACTTAAATCTCACAACGCATCTGTAATATGGCCTGTTAAAAAATAACAACACATAAAACATTTAAGCCTTGACAGTTTAAACATTCAAGAGCCAGAAGACGCGAATGAGAAGAGAGGATTTGTGTGCGCGCTCATCCGAAGCGCCAGACCCGCATCTCAGAACGTGCGCAAATATTGAGTTATCTTTCAAGACTTGTGCTTGAATGGACAAATTCACCAAAAAATTAATGTTAACAGCCCGTCTTGGGAGTATACTAGCAGACATAGTCGGTAAACATCAGATCAGTCTACGGGATCCGTTGCATTGCTAAAGGTCCCATATTGTCAAAACTGAAATTTCCTGGCTTTTTTCACGATTACTGAGGTCTAGGTGCTATGTAACTACCATATAAGTTTCAAAACAGTCAGTCCACAGTCAAATGCACACAGCCTGCATAAAGTAGCTGTGATTTTTCACGAACCGTTGTGACATCAAAAAAGGTGACATCAGAACTACTCAGTCACCACCCCGAGCACCGCCCACTGTCCCACTCTCCTTTAGCCACACCCCCAGACAACATCACGTCCATGCCATTGCTGAGCAACAACCACAAAAAAAACACAAAAACACGGAAAAATGTGGAAAAGGTAACTTGAACCACCTAGATATGTCAGATCGGCCAAGCTGTAATGTTACACTCTCACTCAAAGGATGGACGATCTGATAGTCGTGAGATGCAAGAAACATAGACATATGGTAAGAAATCTGTAGACGCAGCCATAACAACAAAAGACAATACTTTATTAAACCTTTTCTGATATGAAGTGTGCGCTGCAAACGCGAGCATATTTGACGATCGTTTTTTCCAGTCTGCTCGTTTTATCGCGTTTTGCCACAGCTGTCGTCGTTTTTTTTGTCTGGTAGTGGCAGCAGATATGCGATCAAATTTCTAATTTGAGGCTGTATTACCTCGATTCTGGCACCCAACATCACAACAAGATGATATTTTAAGCTCATTATGTAGCCGAACCTGCGCTGGTTTGAATGGGCCGCCTCCAGCTAGCGCTGTGACGTCGCTGACCCTAGTTACCTGTGGTTGGCCTGGCCGTGCGTCACTCAGAAGAGAGACTCATGAATATTAATTAGACATGCCAAAATCAAACAGGAAATCCTCCACTGCTTTTGATCCTGAATAGCTTTTGTAACTTTAATAAGGATTAATCTTTAATTTATACAGTCAAATATGCAATGGTGTTTTACATTTCATTACTTTATTCAGTTTCTGTACCTGAAAATTAATGTTAGACCTACCTAAAAAACCTTCAAAGCACTCTTCATTTTGTTTATCTTTGCTCTATTGTATTTATTTGTGCTGTTGCTTGTAGTTGGATTATTTGTTCTTATTTTCTTTATTTGACAGTATAGTCCTTTTCCCCCTAAAATAGCACATACCGAACCGTGCCGAAACCATGACTGTAAAACCGTGATACAAACCGAACCGTGAGTAACTTGAACCGTTACACCCCTAATAGATAGATAGACAGACAGACAGAAAACAAATGGAATGCATTTCAATAATTTAGCCAGAGTTATATTAGAATAACAAGCTGTGTTATATATACATATATATATATATATATATTACAATTATACAATAGCATTCAGTTGAAAATGTGGTTGTTGTAGCTTATACTATACTTTTGCAGATTGTAAAGTTGTACCCACTTAATTATTTTACTGATCCAATTACAACACATACAGAATTAACCAACAATACATTAATGACTTTAAAGAAATGCCCCTTGATTTGCAGATTACGTTAATCAGAAAAGAAACCAATGACAATATGATTTAATTGAGAATACATTACTAAAAGTGCTTGTATGTCTAGAGATGTTTTAGCCTGCTCTAAATACAGAACCAGAGCTAAAAACTGATGCATTCAGAGTTTTGTTTACATGTACGAGTCCTTCATGTGAGCAGGCGTGGAAGGCAAGGAAGATTCAGACCTGTCTGAATCAGTTATATTGGCATGAGTGGTTACATTCAGTTAAACCGTGGAACCAGAAGCGACACAGCAACCAGAACTGAAGCGGTCAACACACTGATCCTGCTGCTGACTTCACCTGCCGAATGTTCTGCATCACAAAAGAAAACACAGCAGAACAGACAGAACTCAATATTTATCATCCACTGTCAATGTGGAACGTTATCTAAACACATCTACATTTACATGAGTGTATTGATTATTACACATTTTGGGAGACACAACAAATGAATAGAGAAAAAAGTATATATCAATAGTCCTATTAAATATTAGATATTATTACGAAAATCTTGCTAATTATTACTCCCATTATTGCTCTTATTTGTTCTTTCTATGTTGCCCCAAAAACACATTAATATGCAAATTAGATACAGTTTATAGATGCATTGTATATAATGAAAAAACTAGTTTATGGCTATTTTACACACATTTTGCATAAGGAAAAATGTTTTTTTTTTACAAATATCTTTCATAACATAGTTGAGAATCATCTTTATGTAAAGTTTGGTATAAAAAAATGTAAATTGATTTCTGATTAAAACAAAAATCCCACTCTTTTTGCCTTTTCATGTCTATTCATGTCTTTTTATTTTTTTTAAAAACAGGACTTTTTAAAGTCCCGATGTCCTCTATAGAGGAAAATTATTTTTCAATTTTTTCTTATGCTCTAAACAATGTAATGACATGACAAAATACTAAATTCACAAAACTGTTTTTCTGGTAGCCCACAGGACCGGTTTAAAGGCGACTTCCCCCCATACACCCACACAAAAGGTTCTTTATAGTGGGTTCTTCAGATTATTACAATGTTCTTCACACTAAGAAAAGAAGTGGTTCATTTAAGAACTGTTGACTGAAATGGTTCTTCTAAGGCTTTGCTGCAAACCCCCCTTTTGGAAGCCTTATTTTTAGAGAGTGTAGTGCAAGAGCAAAGTGCATCACTCACCTGTACCATTTACCACAATTGAAGAAGTGAAGATCTGGAAGGGTAACGTGTTGTTTCTTGTTGCTCGAACTACAGTGTTCACTATCTGGGTGCTATTAGGTAGAACGGCGTCCGCTCCAAATACAAGATCCATGGAGTTTCGGATTGTGGGCACGCTCCGTAATTTTACACTGGCATCACTGGAGAGAGTTTGGAATCAAGATTCATCAATGAAAACCCAGTGTTATGTTGAATCAGTAGCTATTTTCAAGAATGCACCAGCATAATCATACCTGAAGTCTGTTATGGATATGGTGCTGAATGATTTAGGGTAATCAGCGAGGAAAAACGGTTCGAGCTGCAAAAGAAGAGTTGTTCAACAAAATTGGCTTTCTTTTGTAAAAGCATTTTACCCAAAATTCATAAGTAGACACGTCACACTCACCCCTGCTTTTATCATCGAAGCCCTGGTCTGAAATTCAGTAGAACTTTTATTTGAAAGAGCAGCCACAAAGGTTCCATTGGTGAGGATTTTCAGCGGAATTATCTGCACTGATTCTACAAAAAGAAATTGATTTTTTAAAGTATCACAAATTGCGCAGAACATTATAATCATGTTAACAAAGTAAAATCTTAGAAAGTGGGTATATCAGAAAACTCTAAATAAATTGTGATCTCAACTTACTAACGACATTAATAGTGGTGGCATCAAGAGTGAGGTTGAAGCCTGAATTTGGAGTTGTAGCTGCTTCTTTCAGAGTCTCCACAATGTCAGTGTTGCTGGGGATCGGTTCAGTGGATGTTTGGCTAAACACTAATTCAAGCTCTGCCTGTACATTTTCTTCTGCTCGGGTTCTGGCAACAGCTCTGAAAGGAATCACACATTCACAGATTACATCTGTCAGTGTGGAAGACATGTGTATTTAGTCTTTTACATATTCCATAAAACTGGGTTTAGTGCATCTCAAGTGGTCCAAAAATGGTAAAGTTGATTAGTTGGAAGTTGGGATCTCAAATAACATTTTAACAGCAGAATCATAGAGGACTTATTTGTTGAAGTTGAGGTAATCACGCAAACGAATTAAAATTGGTCAAACAACCTCCACTGGACTCCTTGAGATGGATGGACCCTTTGTGTCACAGAGATTCAGGATTCTTACAAATGTATCAAGTCTATATGCAGGAGATGTTGTTAAAGATTCTCTTAATAAAACTAGATGAACTGAATTAAGTAATGAACTAGAAACCCACCTGAAAGCAATCACAATAGTCCTGATGAAAAGAGCACCATACTTCAGTTTGTATACTTTGTCACACTACGGAAGAATGAGTTTTGGGAATGAATGTCATTAAATGTCACATACAAGGATTAAATGCATTGATCATGTTATACTTTCCTCTACATAAGAATCAGTTGCCAAAAATGGTTTTCTAAAGATCACCATGGGAAACTAAGTGGGTTACTATATTCAACTTGATTTAAAGATGAAAACCAAACAAGCAACAATGCAAAACAAACAGAATTCCTTGCACATACTACTACATCCCCAAGAAAGTTTCTGTTGTTTAAGACTCACCTCACTTTGAACTTTGTCTGCTAGGTTCTTAAATGCCACACTTTGCGTGTTTTGAAGGTCTGGAATAAATATTACTAAAATGACTAACTCTATGGTTACAACTGGTGGAGGGCGTGTTGGAACTGCTGTTGTGGTGGTGGTTTTGGCTGTTGTGGTTGTGGCTTTTGTTGTTGGCGTGGTGATTGTGGCTTTTGTTGTTGGCGTGGTGGTTGTGGCTTTTGTTGTTGGCGTGGTGATTGTGGCTTTTGTTGTTGGCGTGGTGGTTGTGGCTTTTGTTGTTGGCGTGGTGGTTGTGGCTTTTGTTGTTGGCGTGGTGGTTGTGGCTTTTGTTGTTGGCGTGGTGGTTGTGGCTTTTGTTGTTGGCGTGGTGGTTGTGGCTTTTGTTGTTGGCGTGGTGGTTGTGGCTTTTGTTGTTGGCGTGGTGATTGTGGCTTTTGTTGTTGGTGTGGTGATTGTGGCTTTTGTTGTTGGCGTGGTGATTGTGGCTTTTGTTGTTGGCGTGGTGGTTGTGGCTTTTGTTGTTGGCGTGGTGATTGTGGCTTTTGTTGTTGGCGTGGTGATTGTGGCTTTTGTTGTTGGCGTGGTGATTGTGGCTTTTGTTGTTGGCGTGGTGATTGTGGCTTTTGTTGTTGGCGTGGTGGTTGTGGCTTTTGTTGTTGGCGTGGTGATTGTGGCTTTTGTTGTTGGTGTGGTGATTGTGGCTTTTGTTGTTGGTGTGGTGATTGTGGCTTTTGTTGTTGGCGTGGTGATTGTGGCTTTTGTTGTTGGCGTGGTGATTGTGGCTTTTGTTGTTGGCGTGGTGATTGTGGCTTTTGTTGTTGGCGTGGTGGTTGTGGCTTTTGTTGTTGGCGTGGTGGTTGTGGCTTTTGTTGTTGGCGTGGTGGTTGTGGCTTTTGTTGTTGGCGTGGTGATTGTGGCTTTTGTTGTTGGCGTGGTGATTGTGGCTTTTGTTGTTGGTGTTTTTGTTGTCAATGTTGTTGCTTGATGTGTGGTTATTTTGACTGCAGTGGGCTTGGTCGTGGTTGTAGTATGTTTGGTAGTAGTGGAAAGGTCAGCTTTTGGCATAACTGTTGGTGGTGGTTGAATTGCAGATTGTATTGTAGGTGTAAAATAAAATGGGAAAATCAATGTTGGTCTTCATGTGAACAAATCAATTTTTAAAGTAAAACCCCACAATGAATCAGGGACAAAGGGACACATTTGCATTGTAAGTAACAAACACTCAGAGAAAGGTTCACATTACGCAACATCCAAAGTAGTGCAACTAGAGTTGCAAAAAGGTGGAACATTTTGGAAACTTTCCAGGATTTTTTGGCATTTCCCAGGGATTTTTGGAAATTTTCTGGAAATTTTCCAGAAATGTTCCACCCCTTTGCAACCAGTGCTGTTTTATTTTTAACTGACTGGCTGTACCTTCTGCACTGGTGATATTAAATGTAGTATTGGCACTGGTGATAGCACGTATGATCTCATTGTCACTCGGCAAAAGAGTGTCTTTCTTGAATTCCAAATTCATATCTGTGATGATTGATCCAGGACTACAAGAATGAAAGGGAAAAGACAAGGTCTTTGTTAAAGATGTGATTTCATCAACATAAGTTAAGGTATGGCTTAGGATGAAGTTACGGGCACTATATAGTTTTGTTACCCACCTGAATCTAATCACTATCAGTCTTAAGAAGACCGGGAATGCTTTTTTAAAGATCGGCTCAAACTGTAAAAAAGTTAAAAGATATGACACTTTTAGTAAAAATGCAAAAACTCAAACTGGGAAGAGTTAGCATGGTGATTAATTTGTTGTTACATTACATTTCATCCAAATTCTAGTATACATTAACATTTGTACTGTACTTTATAATTTCAGCTGTTCAAAACTACATCCTCCACTATGAAGTATGCAAATGTTTGTCACATACCTCCTCATTGACTTTTTTCCCTCGTTTTTTAAAGAGATCTGATTTTCTGTCAGACAGTAAAGGATCAAACGTTTCTGAGCTGGAAAATCTGACTTCCACTGTAGTTTCAAGTAAAGGTGTGGTTGTAGTTGTGATGGCAAGATGGTTTGGTCTTGTAGTTAGGGTAGTAGTTGTAGATATAGGGTGGGTTGCAGTTGTTTTTGGTTGGGTTGTAGGTGCAGGTATAGTTGAAGTTGTAGGCTGGTTCGAAGGGTGTGTTACAGTTGGAGCAGGGGATACAGGTGGGATTGAAGGCAGTATTGCATTTGTTGTAGGTTGGGTTGCAGCAGATGTAAACTGGGTTGTACCGATTGAAAGTTGTTGTGTAGTTATTTGGTTTGTAAGAGTTGGTTTGGGATGTAATTGGGATGTAGTTGCAGCTGTAGTCTGAGTTGTAATTGTGGTGGGTGGGATTGTAAGAGTTATAGGTTGGGTTGTAGTTGTAGATTTGCTTTCAGATACAAATGCTGCTTGAATTGTACTGATAGGTTGGGGTGAATTTGTTGTCAATTGCATTGTTGCCATCAGCTGAGTCTCAGTTGTAGCTGTTGTAATCTGCTGGGTTGTAATTGTTGACTGTTTAACTGTTGTAGCTGTTGCAGGGTTTGATGTTGTCGTTGACTGGATTGTAGTTGATATAGGTTGGGATGTAGTTGTGGTCTGGACTTTGTTGGTACCATTGGCAGTTGTGGTAAATGTCGGTTGAGTTATAATTGTAGACTGGATTGCAACTGTTTTTGTACTCTGAGGTTGGGTTATTTCTGAGTTGGGTTGAGATGTAGCTGTAGTTATAGGTGGGATTGCAGTTTGTGTAGGTTGTGAAGTAGTTACAGACTGGGCAGTTGTTGAGAATACAGGCTCAGTTGTCATTTTTGCAAGTTGTGGTGTAGTAATTGTGGCTTGGGCATTAGTTGTAGGTTGGATTTCAGCTTGTGAAGTATCAGTCTGGGCTGTATGTGTAGGCTGGGCAGTTGTTGAGGATATAGGCTGGGTTGTTGCAAGTTGTGGTGTAGTAATTGTGGATTGGGCATTAGTTGTAAGTTGGATTTCAGTTTGCGTAGATTGTGAAGTAATGGTTTGGGCTGTATGTGTAGGCTGGGCAGTTGTTGAGAATATAGGCTGGGTTGTTGCAAGTTGTGGTGTAGTAATTGTGGCTTGGGCATTAGTTGTAGGTTGGATTTCAGCTTGTGAAGTATCAGTCTGGGCTGTATGTGTAGGCTGGGCAGTTGTTGAGGATATAGGCTGGGTTGTTGCAAGTTGTGGTGTAGTAATTGTGGATTGGGCATTAGTTGTAGGTTGGATTTCAGTTTGTGTAGGTTGTGAAGTAACAGTCTGTGCTGTATGTGTAGGCTGGGCAGTTGTTGAGAATATAGGCTGGGTTGTTGCAAGTTGTGGTGTAGTAATTGTGGATTGGGCATTAGTTGTAGGTTGGATTTCGGCTTGTGTAGGTTGTGAAGTAACAGTCTGGGCTGTATGTGTAGGCTGGGCAGTTGTTGAGAATATAGGCTGGGCTGTTGCAAGTTGTGGTGTAGTAATTGTGGTTTGGTCATTAGTTGTAGCTTGGATTTCAGCTTGTGTAGGTTGTGAAGTAACAGTCTGTGCTGTATGTGTAGGCTGGGCAGTTGTTGAGAATATAGGCTGGATTGTAGCTGTTGCAAGCTGTGGTGTAGTAATTGTGGTTTGGTCATTAGTTGTAGCTTGGATTTCAGCTTGTGTAGGTTGTGAAGTAACAGTCTGGGCTGTATGTGTAGGCTGGGCAGTTGTTGAGAATATAGGCTGGGTTGTTGCAAGTTGTGGTGTAGTAATTGTGGATTGGGCATTAGTTGTAAGCTGGATTTCAGTTTGCGTAGATTGTGAAGTAATGGTTTGGGCTGTATGTGTAGGCTGGGCAGTTGTTGAGAATATAGGCTGGGTTGTTGCAAGTTGTGGTGTAGTAATTGTGGATTGGGCATTAGTTGTAGGTTGGATTTCGGCTTGTGTAGGTTGTGAAGTAACAGTCTGGGCTGTATGTGTAGGCTGGGCAGTTGTTGAGAATATAGGCTGGGTTGTTGCAAGTTGTGGTGTAGTAATTGTGGATTGGGCATTAGTTGTAAGCTGGATTTCAGTTTGCGTAGATTGTGAAGTAATGGTTTGGGCTGTATGTGTAGGCTGGGCAGTTGTTGAGGATATAGGCTGGGTTGTTGCAAGTTGTGGTGTAGTAATTGTGGATTGGGCATTAGTTGTAAGCTGGATTTCAGTTTGCGTAGATTGTGAAGTAATGGTTTGGGCTGTATGTGTAGGCTGGGCAGTTGTTGAGAATATAGGCTGGGTTGTTGCAAGTTGTGGTGTAGTAATTGTGGATTGGGCATTAGTTGTAGGTTGGATTTCGGCTTGTGTAGGTTGTGAAGTAACAGTCTGGGCTGTATGTGTAGGCTGGGCAGTTGTTGAGAATATAGGCTGGGTTGTTGCAAGTTGTGGTGTAGTAATTGTGGATTGGGCATTAGTTGTAGGTTGGATTTCAGCTTGTGTAGGTTGTGAAGTAACAGTCTGGGCTGTATGTGTAGGCTGGGCAGTTGTTGAGAATATAGGCTGGATTGTAGCTGTTGCAAGTTGTGGTGTAGTAATTGTGGTTTGGTCATTAGTTGTAGCTTGGATTTCAGCTTGTGTAGGTTGTGAAGTAACAGTCTGTGCTGTATGTGTAGGCTGGGCAGTTGTTGAGAATATAGGCTGGATTGTAGCTGTTGCAAGCTGTGGTGTAGTAATTGTGGTTTGGTCATTAGTTGTAGCTTGGATTTCAGCTTGTGTAGGTTGTGAAGTAACAGTCTGTGCTGTATGTGTAGGCTGGGCAGTTGTTGAGAATATAGGCTGGATTGTAGCTGTTGCAAGTTGTGGTGTAGTAATTGTGGTTTGGGCATTAGTTGTAGGTTGGATTTCAGCTTGTGTAGGTTGTGAAGTAACAGTCTGGGCTGTATGTGTAGGCTGGGCAGTTGTTGAGAATATAGGCTGGGCTGTAGCTGTTGCAAGTTGTGGTGTAGTAATTGTGGATTGGGCATTAGTTGTAGGTTGGATTTCAGTTTGTGTAGGTTGTGAAGTAACAGTCTGTGCTGTATGTGTAGGCTGGGCAGTTGTTGAGAATATAGGCTGGATTGTAGCTGTTGCAAGCTGTGGTGTAGTAATTGTGGTTTGGTCATTAGTTGTAGCTTGGATTTCAGCTTGTGTAGGTTGTGAAGTAACAGTCTGGGCTGTATGTGTAGGCTGGGCAGTTGTTGAGAATATAGGCTGGGTTGTAGCTGTTGCAAGTTGTGGTGTAGCAAATGTGGATTGGGCATTAGTTGTAAGTTGGATTTCAGTTTGTGTAGATTGTGAAGTAATGGTTTGGGCTGTATGTGTAGGCTGGGCAGTTGTTGAGAATATAGGCTGGGTTGTAGCTGTTGCAAGCTGTGGTGTAGTAATTGTGGTTTGGTCATTAGTTGTAGCTTGGATTTCAGCTTGTGTAGGTTGTGAAGTAACAGTCTGTGCTGTATGTGTTGGCTGGGCAGTTGTTGAGAATATAGGCTGGATTGTAGCTGTTGCAAGTTGTGGTGTAGTAATTGTGGATTGGGCATTAGTTGTAGGTTGGATTTCAGCTTGTGTAGGTTGTGAAGTAACAGTCTGGGCTGTATGTGTAGGCTGGGCAGTTGTTGAGAATATAGGCTGGATTGTAGCTGTTGCAAGCTGTGGTGTAGTAATTGTGGTTTGGTCATTAGTTGTAGCTTGGATTTCAGCTTGTGTAGGTTGTGAAGTAACAGTCTGGGCTGTATGTGTAGGCTGGGCAGTTGTTGAGAATATAGGCTGGGTTGTAGCTGTCGCAAGTTGTGGTGTAGTAATTGTGGATTGGGCATTAGTTGTAGGTTGGATTTCAGTCTGTGTAGATTGTGAAGTAACGGTTTGGGCTGTATGTGTAGGCTGGGCAGTTGTTGAGAAAGTAGGTTGGGCTGTACTGGTTTCAATCTGCAATGTAGTCATTGTTGATTGGACATTTGCTATAGGTTGGATTGTAGTTTGTGTATGTTGTGAAGTAGTGACATGCTGGATAGTTGTTGTGAAGGCTGTAGTCGGCATACTTTTGGTCTCCTGGGGTGGTGTTGAAACTTCAGTTGCAGTTGTGTCAAGTGTAGGCTTATTGGTGAGTTCCACTACAACTGTTAGTGGTTGTGCTGTAGATTGTGGCGCTGTTGTCAAGCAATGAACAAATAGATATTAGCCTCAATCAGAGCAAATACATAGCCAATACATAATAAGGCTACCAGAATTACTTTATTGTCCTTTCTACCTTCTGGCCAATCCTGGAAATGTAACATTTAAAATGCATAACCTCTGAATAATATTATGCAATGTCATGTATCATATGAAACACGTGAATATGGGTTTGGATAACTTACAAAAAAGAGGTCTTTCATGTGAGACAGTGGTTCCACTTATAAGCGTGGTAGAGCCCTCAGTAGTAGCCAGTGTATTATCCATTGAAGTCACTGATTCTTCTGTGATTTCTGTAGTTCTGGATGTGGTAATCTCAGGTTGAGTTGTGGTCACTGTTGTTGATTTTGCTGCATTATCCATGGTTGATGTATCTATAGCTGTGGATTTAGATGTTGTGATGGCTGAAGCTGACTGACCAGCAATTCCTTTAGTTGTAATTTCTTGTGATATCATTCCTGTTCTGTGTTCCCCTGTAGAATCAGTAGTCGATAAATCAGGAATCTTAGTAAATGATTGGGCTACCGTGGTTGATTCTGGTGTAAATAGTGTAGTTGATTGATTAGTAATTCTTATAGTTGTCAATTCAGTCTCTGCGGTTGAATCATCCTCAGATGTGACACTTTTAGATGTTCTTGATGTGAATGTTGTGGATTCCAGTGCCTTTTTAGTGGTTGGTACATCAGTGAAGACAATAGTTTCTTTTATGGTGGTTCCAGCTGTAATTCCTGTGGTTGACTGAGGTGTTGAAGTTGTAGTTGATTGATCGGTAAATTCTACAGTTGAAAGTTGAGTTTCCTCTGTTAAAACTTCTTCTGTTGAATCTGTTATAAATGGTGTTGATTTGTTTGTGACACTTGTAGATACATCTGGTGTGAATGTTGTTGTGGATCCCAATGCCTTTTCAGTAGGTGGTACATCAGTAAAGTCTATTGTTGTTTCTTCTGAGGTGGATCCAGCTGTAATTCTTGTGGTTGACTGTGGTTTTGTACTTGTGGTTGATTGATCAGTAACTCCTGTAGTTGATGGTTCAGTTTCCTCTGTTGAATCTTCCTCTGACGAATCATTTGTAAATGGTGTTGGTTTGTTTGAGACACTTGTAGATATTTCTGATGTGAACGCTGTTGTCAATTCTTCATCAGTAGTTTCATCAGTGACATTTAATGTTATTTCTTCTAAGGTGGATCCAGCTGCAATTATTGTGGTTGAATGAGGTTTTGTACTTGTAGTTGGTTTATCAGTAACCTCTGTAGTTGATGGTTCAGTTTCCTCTGTTGAATCTTCCTCTGACGAATCATTTGTAAATGGTGTTGGTTTGTTTGAGACACTTGTAGATATTTCTGATGTGAATGCGGTTGTCAATTCTTCATCAGTAGTATCATCAGTGACATTTACAGCTATTTCCTCTAAGGTGGATTCAGCTATAGTTTTTGTGGTTGATTGTGTTGTAGTTGGTTGATCAGTAACTCCTGTAGTTGGCGGTTCAGTTTCCTCTGTTGAATCTTCCTCTGATGAATCATTTGTAGATATGTCTGATGTGAAAGCTGTTGTCAATTCCTGTGCTTCATCTGTAGTATTGTCTGTGTAGTCTACGGTTATTTCTTCTAGGGTGGATCCAGCTATAGTTTTTGTGGTTGATTGTGTTGTAGTTGATTGATCAGTAACTCCTGTAGTTGACGGTTCAGTTTCCTCTGTTGAATCTTCCTCTGACGAATCATTTGTAAATGGTGTTGGTTTGTTTGAGACACTTATAGATATTTCTGATGTGAATGCGGTTGTCAATTCTTCATCAGTAGTATCATCAGTGACATTTACTGCTATTTCTTCTAGGGTGGATCCAGCTATAGTTTTTGGTGTTGATTGTGTTGTAGTTGGTTGATCAGTAACTCCTGTAGTTGGTGGTTCAGTTTCCTCTGTTGAATCCTCTTCTGATGAATCATTTGTAAATGGTGTTGGTTTGTTTGAGACACTTGTAGATATTTCTGATATTAATGCGGTTGTCAATTCTTCATCAGTAGCATCATCAGTGACATTTAAAGTTATTTCTTCTAAGGTGGATCCAGCTGTAATTCTTGTGGTTGATTGAGGTTTTGTACTTGTAGTTGGTTGATCAGTAACTCCTGTAGTTGATGGTTCAGTTTCCTCTGTTGAATCTTCCTCTGACGAATCATTTGTAAATGGTGTTGGTTTGTTTGAGACACTTGTAGATATTTCTGATGTGAATGCGGTTGTCAATTCTTCATCAGTAGTATCATCAGTGACATTTAAATTTATTTCTTCTAAGGTGGATCCAGCTGTAATTCTTGTGGTTGATTGAGGTTTTGTAGTTGGTTGATCAGTAACTTCTGTAGTTGGCGGTTCAGTTTCCTCTGTTGAATCTTCCTCTGACGAATCATTTGTAAATGGTGTTGGTTTGTTTGAGACACTTGTAGATATTTCTGATGTGGAAACTGTTGTCAATTCTTCATCAGTAGTTTCATCAGTGACATTTACAGCTATTTCCTCTAAGGTGGATTCAGCTATAGTTCTTGTGATTGGTTGTGTTGTAGTTGATTGATCAGTAAATCCTACAGTTGATAGTTCCGTTTCCTCTGTTGAATCTTCCTCTGATGAATCATTTGTAGATATGTCTGATGTGAAAGCTGTTGTCAATTCCTGTGCTTCATCTGTAGTATTGTCTGTGTAGTCTACAGTTATTTCTTCTAGGGTGGATTCAGCTATAGTTCTTGTGATTGATTGTGTTGTAGTTGGTTGATCAGTAACTCCTGTAGTTGGCGGTTCAGTTTCCTCTGTTGAATCCTCCTCTGATGAATCATTTGTAAATGGTGTTGGTTTGTTTGAGACACTTGTAGATATTTCTGATGTGAATGCGGTTGTCAATTCTTCATCAGTAGTATCATCAGTGACATTTACAGCTATTTCTTCTAGGGTGGATCCAGCTATAGTTTTTGTGGTTGATTGTGTTGTAGTTGGTTGATCAGTAACTTCTGTAGTTGGCGGTTCAGTTTCCTCTGTTGAATCTTCCTCTGATGAATCATTTGTAAATGGTGTTGGTTTGTTTGAGACACTTGTAGATATTTCTGATGTGGAAACTGTTGTCAATTCTTCATCAGTAGTTTCATCAGTGACATTTACAGTTATTTCCTCTAAGGTGGATTCAGCTATAGTTCTTGTGATTGGTTGTGTTGTAGTTGATTGATCAGTAAATCCTACAGTGGATAGTACCGTTTTCTCTGTTGAATCTTCCTCTGATGAATCATTTGTAAATGGTGTTGGTTTGTTTGAGACACTTGTAGATATTTCTGATGTGAATGCGGTTGTCAATTCTTCATCAGTAGTATCATCAGTGACATTTAAATTTATTTCTTCTAAGGTGGATCCAGCTGTAATTCTTGTGGTTGATTGAGGTTTTGTACTTGTAGTTGGTTGATCAGTAACTTCTGTAGTTGGCGGTTCAGTTTCCTCTGTTGAATCTTCCTCTGACGAATCATTTGTAAATGGTGTTGGTTTGTTTGAGACACTTGTAGATATTTCTGATGTGAATGCGGTTGTCAATTCTTCATCAGTAGTATCATCAGTGACATTTAAAGTTATTTCTTCTAAGGTGGATCCAGCTGCAATTATTGTGGTTGAATGAGGTTTTGTACTTGTAGTTGGTTTATCAGTAACCTCTGTAGTTGATGGTTCAGTTTCCTCTGTTGAATCTTCCTCTGACGAATCATTTGTAAATGGTGTTGGTTTGTTTGAGACACTTATAGATATTTCTGATGTGAACGCTGTTGTCAATTCTTCATCAGTAGTATCATCAGTGACATTTAAATTTATTTCTTCTAAGGTGGATCCAGCTGTAATTCTTGTGGTTGATTGAGGTTTTGTACTTGTAGTTGGTTGATCAGTAACTTCTGTAGTTGGCGGTTCAGTTTCCTCTGTTGAATCTTCCTCTGACGAATCATTTGTAAATGGTGTTGGTTTGTTTGAGACACTTGTAGATATTTCTGATGTGAATGCGGTTGTCAATTCTTCATCAGTAGCATCATCAGTGACATTTAATGTTATTTCTTCTAAGGTGGATCCAGCTGTAAT
This sequence comes from Sinocyclocheilus anophthalmus, assembly GCA_018155175.1. Lineage (NCBI taxonomy): Eukaryota > Metazoa > Chordata > Actinopteri > Cypriniformes > Cyprinidae > Sinocyclocheilus > Sinocyclocheilus anophthalmus. Next base: position 30,183 of record JADLZN010000053.1, read on the forward strand.
TCTTGTGGTTGATTGAGGTTTTGTACTTGTAGTTGGTTGATCAGTAACTTCTGTAGTTGGCGGTTCAGTTTCCTCTGTTGAATCTTCCTCTGACGAATCATTTGTAAATGGTGTTGGTTTGTTTGAGACACTTATAGATATTTCTGATGTGAACGCTGTTGTCAATTCTTCATCAGTAGTTTCATCAGTGACATTTACAGCTATTTCTTCTAGGGTGGATCCAGCTATAGTTTTTGTGGTTGATTGTGTTGTACTTGGTTGATCAGTAACTTCTGTAGTTGGCGGTTCAGTTTCCTCTGTTGAATCTTCCTCTGATGAATCATTTGTAAATGGTGTTGGTTTGTTTGAGACACTTGTAGATATTTCTGATGTGAATGCGGTTGTCAATTCTTCATCAGTAGCATCATCAGTGACATTTAATGTTATTTCTTCTAAGGTGGATCCAGCTGTAATTCTTGTGGTTGATTGAGGTTTTGTAGTTGGTTGATCAGTAACTTCTGTAGTTGGCGGTTCAGTTTCCTCTGTTGAATCTTCCTCTGACGAATCATTTGTAAATGGTGTTGGTTTGTTTGAGACACTTATAGATATTTCTGATGTGAACGCTGTTGTCAATTCTTCATCAGTAGTTTCATCAGTGACATTTAAATTTATTTCTTCTAAGGTGGATCCAGCTGCAATTATTGTGGTTGAATGAGGTTTTGTACTTGTAGTTGGTTTATCAGTAACCTCTGTAGTTGATGGTTCAGTTTCCTCTGTTGAATCTTCCTCTGATGAATCATTTGTAAATGGTGTTGGTTTGTTTGAGACACTTGTAGATATTTCTGATGTGAATGCGGTTGTCAATTCTTCATCAGTAGTTTCATCAGTGACATTTACAGCTATTTCTTCTAGGGTGGATCCAGCTATAGTTTTTGTGGTTGATTGTGTTGTAGTTGGTTGATCAGTAACTCCTGTAGTTGGCGGTTCAGTTTCCTCTGTTGAATCCTCCTCTGATGAATCATTTGTAAATGGTGTTGGTTTGTTTGAGACACTTGTAGATATTTCTGATGTGAACGCTGTTGTCAATTCTTCATCAGTAGTTTCATCAGTGACATTTAAAGTTATTTTTTCTAAGGTGGATCCAGCTGTAATTCTTGTGGTTGATTGAGGTTTTGTACTTGTAGTTGGTTGATCAGTAACTTCTGTAGTTGGCGGTTCAGTTTCCTCTGTTGAATCTTCCTCTGACGAATCATTTGTAAATGGTGTTGGTTTGTTTGAGACACTTGTAGATATTTCTGATGTGAATGCGGTTGTCAATTCTTCATCAGTAGCATCATCAGTGACATTTACAGCTATTTCTTCTAAGGTGGATCCAGCTGTAATTCTTGTGGTTGACTGTGGTTTTGTACTTGTGGTTGATTGATCAGTAACTCCTGTAGTTGACGGTTCAGTTTCCTCTGTTGAATCTTCCTCTGACGAATCATTTGTAAATGGTGTTGGTTTGTTTGAGACACTTGTAGATATTTCTGATGTGAATGCGGTTGTCAATTCTTCATCAGTAGCATCATCAGTGACATTTAATGTTATTTCTTCTAAGGTGGATCCAGCTGTAATTCTTGTGGTTGATTGAGGTTTTGTACTTGTAGTTGGTTGATCAGTAACTCCTGTAGTTGGCGGTTCAGTTTCCTCTGTTGAATCTTCCTCTGACGAATCATTTGTAAATGGTGTTGGTTTGTTTGAGACACTTGTAGATATTTCTGATGTGAATGCGGTTGTCAATTCTTCATCAGTAGCATCATCAGTGACATTTAAAGTTATTTCTTCTAAGGTGGATCCAGCTGTAATTCTTGTGGTTGATTGAGGTTTTGTACTTGTAGTTGGTTGATCAGTAACTTCTGTAGTTGGCGGTTCAGTTTCCTCTGTTGAATCCTCCTCTGATGAATCATTTGTAAATGGTGTTGGTTTGTTTGAGACACTTATAGATATTTCTGATGTGAACGCTGTTGTCAATTCTTCATCAGTAGTATCATCAGTGACATTTAAATTTATTTCTTCTAAGGTGGATCCAGCTGTAATTCTTGTGGTTGATTGAGGTTTTGTACTTGTAGTTGGTTGATCAGTAACTTCTGTAGTTGGCGGTTCAGTTTCCTCTGTTGAATCTTCCTCTGACGAATCATTTGTAAATGGTGTTGGTTTGTTTGAGACACTTGTAGATATTTCTGATGTGAATGCGGTTGTCAATTCTTCATCAGTAGCATCATCAGTGACATTTAATGTTATTTCTTCTAAGGTGGATCCAGCTGCAATTATTGTGGTTGAATGAGGTTTTGTACTTGTAGTTGGTTTATCAGTAACCTCTGTAGTTGATGGTTCAGTTTCCTCTGTTGAATCTTCCTCTGATGAATCATTTGTAAATGGTGTTGGTTTGTTTGAGACACTTATAGATATTTCTGATGTGAACGCTGTTGTCAATTCTTCATCAGTAGTTTCATCAGTGACATTTACAGTTATTTCTTCTAAGGTGGATCCAGCTGCAATTATTGTGGTTGAATGAGGTTTTGTACTTGTAGTTGGTTTATCAGTAACTCCTGTAGTTGATGGTTCAGTTTCCTCTGTTGAATCTTCCTCTGATGAATCATTTGTAAATGGTGTTGGTTTGTTTGAGACACTTGTAGATATTTCTGATGTGAATGCGGTTGTCAATTCTTCATCAGTAGCATCATCAGTGACATTTAAAGTTATTTCTTCTAAGGTGGATCCAGCTGTAATTCTTGTGGTTGATTGAGGTTTTGTACTTGTAGTTGGTTGATCAGTAACTTCTGTAGTTGGCGGTTCAGTTTCCTCTGTTGAATCTTCCTCTGACGAATCATTTGTAAATGGTGTTGGTTTGTTTGAGACACTTGTAGATATTTCCGATGTGAAAGCTGTTGTCAATTCTTCATCAGTAGTTTCATCAGTGACATTTACAGTTATTTCCTCTAAGGTGGATTCAGCTATAGTTCTTGTGATTGGTTGTGTTGTAGTTGATTGATCAGTAAATCCTGTAGTTGATGATTCAGTTTCCTCTGTTGAATCTTCCTCTGATGAATCAGTTGTAAAGTCTGTTGTTGATTCATCTGTAACATTTGTGGCTGAGTCATCTGTGAAATCTATTGGTAATTCATCAGTAAATGCTGTAGTTCCTGGCGTAAATTTTGGTGTGTTGGTTGACAGATCTGTAGTATCAGTGGTAGGGTCATCCAGCAAAGATGTTGAAAATTCTTCTATTGTTGTCATTTCTATCAGGTCACTGTTGGTTGATTCATCTGTAATCAATGTGATTTTTTTTTTCAGTAAATTCTTTTCTGGGAAGTTATTGTGCAACATGATGAAGTGAACTCACCTGTTAATCCGGATGTAGATTCCACAGTGCTGCTTGTAATTGTGGCAAATCCATCAGTGTCTGCTGTAGAATCATTTGTAACATGAATAATTGAATCTGTTGTGATGTCATCTGTTGAGTCTGTAGCTGGTGTAACATCAGTCATTGTTGTTGACTGAGCTCTGATTGCAGTATGTGCTGTTAAAAATGATCAAACATTAGAACAAGTGCACAGAAGTGAATGAGTAAAAAACAGAGGGATCAACAATATGACACTCTCGATATAAATGTGAAAAGACATGAACTCACCAGTTAACATAAAAACGGTGGTCATCAATACTGTTCTCCACATCTTGAGAGCTGTAAGAATTGATCACATTTGAACATAACATAAGATGAGAGATAAATTAACAAAATACAGATTTTAAATAATTTGGTTTTGTTGTATACAGTAAATGCCTGGCCCAGCCTTTCTCATTTCTCTCTTGGAAACTCCTCAACTGTCTCCCCTGTCTGACACACCCGGTTCAGGTCATGGAGCATTTGTTTAATGAGCTGGTGAGTTGAATGAGGATTGTTAGATGTCTAGAGTTCAATGAGACCTCATAATCTGTCGGGTTTCATTCTGGGATTGGGTCAGATTTTAATGTTTATCTTTGCGTTTGCACTGGGTTTGGGGTTTTAAATAATGAATAATAATAAAAATACAATTTCAATTTTTTTGCAGTCAATTTGTACATAAAGTGTCTGCATCTGGGTCTGCTTCCTTGGAGAATAGAACTTGTACCTGTTTGGTTGGGTCAAGTGATGGTTTCAATTACGGGCTGAGTTTAGGTTTCAATTTAAGGCAAGACATTTTGGCAAGAGATTTTGAGCCATTTTGCTTCAATAAAGTATTTTTTCAGACTAGACAATACATCCAAAGTACACATTTCACTTCATCTGTTTGCTTCTGTAAATTTTAATATCTTTAAAGGGCATTTCACAAAATGATTTTTTTTCTCTACTTCAGCAGCAGACACCAAACTTAGCGGTTTTATTCCTCTCTATATTCTGAAGATTTTTACAGAGGGGTTTGTTTGTATATCATTTGCTGCTTTATTTAAGATTTTATTTCTAAAAACAAGGTGAAAATGTTGACAGTATTTTCTGATTTTTTGGAGTGATAAAAAGAGACACAAAATCTGTAAAAACCTTTGACTGCCGTATGTAAATGCAATGAAACCAGAATTTTGAACCTGGCTTTATCCAATGTTCAGGGGCCCGTTGCATAAATTTAGCCTTTATGTTAAGACCGTGTCTTAAGAACAAGTCTGATCAAATAGCAGTTATCCAATGTTAATTAAACATATTTTTTTGTATTCAACTCAAGTTATCTACGTTTTTATGTAACCGACTTATGATCAGCTTAGGGGTCATATGATGCGATTTCAATTGTTCCTTTCTCTTTTGAGTGTTACAAGCTCTTGGTGCATAAAGAGATCTGTACATTTGCAAAGACTAAAGTCTCAATCCAAAGAGATATTCTTCATAAAAATTCAGAGTCAGCCACGCCCCCCCGAAAACGCTCTTTCTATACACCGCTTCCACATTTCTACGTAACATCTGGGAAGATTTGCATACGGCCTCCCAAATGTTACGGAGCAAAGACAGGAGTGCGTAACTTTTAGTCTCGCTGTATTATTGTTGCTGCCCCCCCGCCATGTCTTGAAGGCCTGTGTTCTGTCTTTGTGAAGCGAACTTAAGACTTTGTTTGGTCTTCCAAAGAGGATGATATCCGCTCGTATGCCTGGAGCTGTCCGTGCTGGTCCTTAGGAAATACATCAACTTTTGGGCTGTGGACAAAGCGGATCCAGCCCACCTCAGCTCACTCTTCCTGGCCTCAGCGCAACGCTAAGCGCCGGGGCTTTCCCCTCACGCTAGGCCGCTGTGTTTTTTTTGCCACTGATGATTCAAACGCGAGTTTTGGGCAGTGTGGAGTAGCACTTGTTGTTTGTCATTTCTCCTGATCACAAATGCAGACAGGGTTTTATGTTTACACGGCGCGATGCAACGCGTAAAAAGACAGTGTAAGTCATTATAATCAGTAATTGTGTCGCCACTGGATGCAACAAATGCCTCGTTTTGTAATGGGTTTTAATGTTTTTGTCTTGTCGCTCCGGCCAGGACACGGCATCACACATAGTATGGTACGGGGCGTAACATTTCCATCACACGCTGGAGGTATTCGGCCAATCAAAACACACTGAATAGCTGGCCAATCAGAGCACACATCGCTTTTTCAGACCGATGAGCTTTGAAAAAATCTACGCTTTTTTCTGAAAGGCGGGGCATAGAGGAGAAACAATAATGTACAGTATGTGGAAAATATGTTTTTTTAACCTTAAACCGCATAAACACATTTCATTACACCAAATACACAAAATAATGTTCTTTTTAGCAACATCATATGACCCCTTTAAAGAAAAAAATTATTAGATGACTAACTTGCAGTCGTGTGGTGTTTTTCTTTAATTGACACTGTATGAAGTTATGGCCCTACATTCTTAAGCTATTTATTATTTATTGCCATCTTTAACTCAACTACGCTAGTGACTGATATTTATGGAAGCCCATTTCCACCACTGAATAAAAAATGTAAAAGGTAATTCTGATGTTTGTTTTTTTTTATTGCGAGTTTATATCTTGCAATCCTGACTATATAACAAGCATTTGCAAGTTATGAACCGACAATTTTGAGGAAAAAAATGTCAGTATTGTGAGAAAAAATTTGGATTGCGAGATATAAACTCGCACTTGTGAGAAAAAGTCAGAATTGTGAGAGAAATTTCAGAATTGCAAGTTTATATCACACAATCGAGGAAAAGAATAGCAAGATGTAAACTCATAATTGCCAGAAATTTTATTTATTTATTTAGTGGTGTAAATGGGCTTCCATAGATATTTACATTGAGAATACTATTTATACACATTTTGAAATATATTTTTTATTTCATAATACATTTTATCCATCTTTAATTATTTGGGAAAATGTTCCTATTTCAGTCAAATATTATGTATTTACAGGCATAACATTTTTTAAATGAAAGTTTAAAGAGAAGAAAAGCCATTTAAACTCACCCAATTGGTCTGATCACTTCAAGAAATGATGGAGTTGAGTGTAATATCAAATACATGGGTTAAGCTGTAAGTCCCATGGTAAAGGTAAATGAAGTCATGCATTTCTAAAATTCACTGTTTTATTACCTGTCTTTGAGTCATGTTATGTGTCAGCGACGCATGTCATTAACATAAGGTCTATTGATTCGACAGAAGGAGGAAGACCATTTCTAATTCACATATCTGTAAATCAGCATTCCAAAGCTTTAAGCTCTGATAATTCATTCTTAAGCACTTAAGAGGTGCATTGTTAATACATTCCGTTTTCAACCAAACTGGACTGAGATCTTATCAATGCATTACTCATTTATGACATACCGAGGACTAGATGAGGAGAAGGAAATATTTGAAATATATTTTTTATATATACTTTTTATATTCTGTTTTTTTTACTTTTTTTCTCATCTCTTAACTAATCCTTATCATTGTTATTGTCTAAGTTGTTTATTTTCTGGTCGATTTCACTCCGAGCTACACTCTGATGAAATCCTACATTATTTTCTGTTCATCTTTAAAGGCATCGTTTAACAACCTTGCTGATGTTCTTTCTGTATAATATATATATAATATATATAAGACCGTTACAAATTTAGCTTCAGACTATATGATTCTATCAGGTTAGAGGATGTGAAAAAGTCACGTCAAGTCACTTTTATTTATATAGCACTTTACATAATACAAATTGTTTCAAAGCAGCTTTACACGTGTTAAACAGGAAACGTGTGCTGTATAATGCCAGAGACAATACAAAACAGTCTGTTTATCAATAAATTCATTCGAAGAACTGCGTCCTCTAGAGGGCACCTTGGGGAACGGGCTTTTGGCTGACCATATTTGAAGCAGACCTTCTAAACACGACAATAGGCTTGTTGAGATGCAAACCTCAACCTGAAATGAAGCATTGAAATAGGGCGGACAATTCTTAACCCCAGGGTGCGAACTACGTGGGGAGCTAGGGGGAGCTCGGCTCCACTTAATAAGACATGGGCTCCCCTGAAAACATGATTTGTGAAATGTTGGGGGGTCTCAAAAAGTATTGACAATGTGTTATTTTGACGTGCAATTTCAGTTTTGTGTAATGTGATCATCGTTGATTATTATGTGTAAAATTGCAAAAAATATCATTAATTCATGCATGACGGCGATTTTTAAACCTAATTCACTTCAATAAAGATAGCTTTACATGTTATTCTTGTCATGAGCATCAAGGTGTGTGGGGCGCTGCGGTGCAAATTCCACTCTTGTTTAGTACATGTTAACTCAAAGATTTGTGGAAAAAATATAAACGTTGGACTCTGGTCACTTATGTGTTAAGGTAAGTCATGTTATTCGCAATTATGTGTTGTGCCTGAGTTGTTATAGGTCTGCGATGTCTTAATTGAACGGAGGAATTATGGTATTTTTCTGTAGCCTGACGACGAGTAACTTTAACCGTTGTTCATGTGAACTCAAAGACAGCCTGATGCTTTGTTTATAGACTATTTGTGGGTGTCTGTTTGTTGTTTCACCTATCAATTCGTGTCGATAAAGTATAATAGGGTAAATCCTGTATAGTGATTTATCCTATATAGTGCTTGCATAAAGCAAGTAGTGCATACAAAGATACATAACAGCTAAATTACAAGTGTAACTCATTGTAAGCCCTCTTTTGAGGCACGCACAAGCGCACGAAACCCCCCGTTATATATAAAAAAAACTAGTGGGCTCCCCCAAAGACCATGGTATAGTTCGAACACTGGTTCTAACCTGTCGAAGTGGAACAGATACCTACAAGATCAAAGGCGGATAGTGTGTTATTCACACTCATGTGCTGTGCTTGTGATAAACATGATATTATTTCAGTTCTGTTGGCTTTATATAAAACTAAATATGATGAAGAAGACACTCAAAGTGCTTGCTATTTAATTCCATACGAAAGGCGTATTTATCATTCATTTTTACTTTAATACAAACATGTATTTTAGAATATGACAACAATCACATATCTCATACAGAGATCGCACTGTCATAGTGTTCACGAGTTCACACTTACATAGAATAAACAGAGTAAAGGTTATGCTTACTTGGCGTGCTGTCTGGGGAGAGGGTTCCGAGCTCGGTACTTAGCCCAGACCTGAGTGCCCCCCCCCCCCCCCCCCATACTGGGGTTGGAACGGGCCGATGATGAGGAGTCAGGGTGGTGGAGGGATGCTGAAAAACTGCAGAGAGAATGAAGGTAAGGTGGTTTAGCTATCTATAGAGGTTCTCTCTCGAGCTGATAGGATAGACGATATATTTGCTGATGATGAATTGGCCAGGTTAATTATCTGAACGTGCTCCTCCTGAACTTGTTAATAAACTAATTTGGGAATATTCATGCATAATTTAAATACATAATCACATGAAACCAGATTAAAAACAATCTAATATTTTAGAAGAGAACTCAGCATCATGGTTGTCTGCCAGTCGTTTCCCATCATGCTTTTGATCAGCGCAGTCGGTGGAGAGCAACTGCACACGACTGCGCAATCCGACACAGCCACCTCGCTGTCGCGAGAGTTTTTTGGCACACATCAGCATGACGTGTAACTCGGCAAGTTGGACGTAACTCGGACACTTTCTAACCGGCATGCATCTCGCGGTGATCACCGATGATCTGGGCTGCGTTCCACTCCACTTTTAGATACGTACTCGCAAACTTCCCTAAGCACTTCCACTCTGCCATTTTGAAGTGTGTTCCACTTCGTGAAGTGAATGAAGGAAGTTTATATGGACAGTCCCTCGACCCCTCGATTTTGACCGAGCTTCATATGCACACTTCAGGCCACTCCACAGACCGCAATGCAACACGATTATGACATCATCGCAGATCGCATTTAATTTATCCCCACCCCAAACAACTCTATAATATATAAATTTTTATTAAAAAAACCTTTGTAACAGCCCAGGCATACCTATATACATATAGAATGCTGCACCAAACAAATTCTTAAGGGGAAAAATGTAAACAATAAACCAACTCTATAGCAGATTCTAAGTGATCAAGGGCTTAGGACGTTCCAGTTTAGCCCATTCCAAGGGTTCTGTCGTATTGGGCACTCGTGCAACGTAATCAATGATGTACATCCGAGTAGACAAGACGGAGGGAAGTTTGCGAGTGAAGGGCAAAAAATGCAGCCCAGTTCTGCGCAAATTTTGCTCATCTCAAACAAGCCTAATAACATTGGCCGGCGACAGCCTATGACGCCATTACTGGCGCAACCACAGTATAAAAGGGCACCGGGAGAACACGTCATCCTCTTCTTTGTCTTCACTGACTGTTTGTTTATGTTAGCGACAAGCTAAGCACGACTAGCAGTGCATGTTCTCTTGCTAGAGACTTTGCTCTGATACCTGCAGTTCCACACGGCTTGCGTGCTGTGTGTGTGTGTGTGGTGAAGCACAAGCAAGTTTGGCTCTCGAGGGAGTTGAATGCGCTCTGCATTCATTGCTAATTTCTTGTGAGGGATAAGCATGAATTGAACACGTTCGACTTACGATGAGACTGCTTGTGCTCATTGGGATGCATTCGCGGGACTACTGAGAGGGAGGTAAGTACCGTATTGACCCGAATATAAGACTATGTTTTTTTCTTGGAAATACATCTGAAAAAACGCGGTCGTCTTATATTCAGGGTCTAGACTTTGACATGTCAATAATACACCCACAACAATAGGTGGCGCCAAATACGCATAAAACTAGTGTGCCATGAAATACATAATGTAATGCGTGTTGTAAAGATCGCGAGTAAAAACAAAAGAGAAAGAAAACCATACAGCTGCATGAGTCGTGACTGTCACGTTAACCTGATGGGACCAAACTTTATGATTTTAAAACGTAAGACAGTACCCAGATTTGAAGACTACAGTAAGATTTAACTTCTACTGTTAATAAGATTTTGGTAGGCTACTATTAGAGGGATAGCCTAAATGTCCTAATTCAGATGGGCTACCTGTTTTTTTTTTTAATGGTAAATCAAAAAGTGTATATTTTTTAAATGTGATTGTTGGTACATTTGACCAGTTTTTACCATACTTTCAAACAAAAATTAAAATAGGAAAAATATTCAATATGAAAATAATTGAAGACAAAAATGTGTTTTACTGAGAAAAAACAAGATTTGTTTTTTAAAAAAGCCTTTTTGCAACGGTAAAAAATGAAAAAAAAAAAAAAAAAAAAAAAAGAAAAAACATCTGAAAAAGGGGGATCGTCTTATAATCAGGGTCGTCTTATATTCGGGCAAATACGGTACTTCACCATATACTCAAGTGTGTAGATAGCGTTTGTATGAGTGCATTCGCTTCTCACGGGAATAGCGACGCATTCGCAGCAGCGGTTTTTGTTCTTGTTTGATTGCCGAGGTAATCTAGCGCGTGGGCGTTGCATGTTTAGCTCCCGCGGGAGCTGAATGCATGCTGCGCGTTGCGGTTGTGGTGAGAATCGTCTGCCCATTGCACACAATTCGCGGTTGATGGGCAGAACATGGAAAAGACCTGACGGGAAAATGTTTCTCTATCAGTAATTTCCTTCTGTTTATATAGGAATTGTATAGTGTGAATATCTGTCTGCAGTTGTTGGACAGATGATTTATATCATGTCCTTATCAGATAACCACATTATACTGCACTCCGGGAGCCCATTTCTGGAACTTCTTCAGAACTCCTCTCTCTTTGCTAAGGGTCGAGCCCTTCGCTCTTTGAGCTCCGTGACATCAGGTAGTTTGGCCACTTGCTGCCTCCCTGATTAGTTGTCCCTATTTGGTCGAGCCTAGCTGTGCTCCCCTCCCCTTGGAGGGTTGCCTTTGAGCATGCCGCTCCCAATTGAGAAGCTGGACTCCACTTCCTCCCGAGTAAGTAAAAGGCATTGTACAGGCATTTCAACATAGACTGATGGTGAATTGCTGTCTCCATTTTCGAATACCCTGAAAACAACCAGGCTGCATGCCAGGCATTGTATTGTCTGATAGCAGATGTTTACAAGAATAGTGAAACATCTTGACATGTCACAGCTATTTCATAATTTCTCTGTGTAGCTAAATCTGGCCAAGAATCACCTCCTGTGCCTGGAGAACAGCCTGACAATGGAACTAATACATAAATTCCTCCAATGAGAATGACAAACATGGAATATCAAATTTTGTGTACTGCCTCCACAAAGGAGCGGCAAGGTCTGCAAGGAGCTCCAAGGTGACTAGATTGGAAGATTGGGCAGGAAACTTGCATGTTCAGAGCAAATTTACTACCAAGATACTCAACAGAGGGCTTAAATTTGAGCGTGACGTGCCACAGATTTGCCAAGCAAATACCATTAGGTGTTGAGAATTAATTGTATCTTTTCAGGAGGCAGGATTTTCAAATGCAAATGTCAGCTCATTTTAGCAGGTAATACAAAACTGCCAGAAGGCACTCAGAACGCTGTCTCTCATCATTAAACCAAGCTGCTGGATTTATTCACATTCGCCCAGGATCTGCACTTCCCCAACAGCAGCTGCTGTGATCTCCCTTGTCATTTTCCTTCCTTTTCCCAAACACGCTACTCTTACTAAATTGATTTAGCTCGCTCGCGACTCTTTGTGCTTCATCATTTAGAGCGATAAGTTTAATTTGTATGTTATCACATTAGGGGCCTTATTATCGCCGCTTTTGGCAATTAGTTCACATAGTCAATGTGAAAAGACTGAATGGAGCACAATATTGCTTCGCCGTAGAGCTCATGAAAAATGACACCAGTTCACCCGGAAACTAAATTATGACCCGCATCAAACTATGAGCAATGCACCCTGATGTCTGCACCTGATTAATAGATGTACCACACCTGTTTAGACATTGTGCATGAAGAATTCACCACTGACAGTCACACACTCTCCGAAAGATCAAGCCGTGACTGCTGGAACTGAAACAGTCTGAGCATTTTATCTGCCCTGGCTTACAGCCAGCGACACACTACAGATTCATTTAGGAGTAATGGCTTAGCCAAAGCATGTGTGCGTGCCCGAATCAGGAAGGGAGGAGCCCCGATGACTGGAGAGGAGAGCTATCAGTTTAATCTCCCTTTTCATCAGGAATCGATTAACTGGTCCAATAAAATTAATTATGTCCAGCCTTCAGTGTAATTACCAACATGATGGCTGTCTCCCGAAATTTGGATTGAATTTCCTAGATACAAAGAGAAACTCAAATTATAGGGGAAATGGAAATGAACATATATGTAATGTACTGATGGGAGCGATACGGGGGCTCGGCCCACCCCAACTGCAAGCCACATGAGGGATACTTACTGAATGTCTGAGAAAGTGACACACACTCGTTATCATATCAAAGCTGTCTTTTTCACCTGTAATCTATGCAAATGTCTATGTGATGTGACAAGCCGTGCTAGATGTTTGCACAATGCATTATCACAACAGCTGGTAAAAAATATCCTGATGTGGTACTGGATGTGGTTTATCTAAAAATGTTGATGATGTACTGATGAGCTGGTTTGATTTTGAAATGACTTACAGGAGGTGAATAATTGCATTTTAGGCTATGTTCAAGTATAGGGGGAGAGTGGGGTAAGATGAGCCACTTTTTATTTATGTGGTCCTCAAGATAAGGGAAAATGAGGCAGAAGAACAATGAAAGTATCTAAAGTTATTTCAGGATGTTTCCTATAATTTTTAATTATCAGAATGTATCTATGAAAAAGGGATCTAAAAATATGGCTTCTTATATTAANCGGGAAAAAACGGAAGGCCCCGTCGTGAAGGCTGTGACCTCCCTTTCAGGAAACGCTCGTCTAATTTGCTCTTAGGATGAGCGTCCTGTTTCTCGGCTGGCCAATCGATATTTTATTTGGCTATAGCACGAGTCACAACCTCCACGAGCTGCTCATACGGGCTGAGGAGATCGTATGCGGAGGTGGAAATAAACGAGTGGTCCACGTGGTCTCCTTCTGGTCTGTGACTCCCTCAGTAAAACCTTCTAACCGGTTCCTCGATTAATGGAATACAATCGGTATGTAACGTGCCTGACGCTCTCATGGTCGCGGTGGGAACGTATAACCCACAGCGCGTGGCTGTGATCTGAGAGAGAGCCGCGGATCTAGCGGTTGAGGACCGAGAAAAGGACGAGCCCATCTCGGATCCCTCCGCTAAATCTACTTGCGATCCCCAGGACGACAGTGCTGCTGTGCGGGGCGCCGCGGCACATCGGGACCGCTGCTAGCGGAATCAGCGAGCCTGCCACTCTCATCAAACAGGCCGTGCGAGAGGGGAGCGGCTCAGCGGAGAGCAGCTCACAGTCAGACAACCACCCCGCGAGAGCTGACCGTGAATGCCCCTCACCAAACAAACGACACACAAATCGTGGTGGTATCCCCGGCCGTCAATATCGTGGGAGGAGGAACACAAGAACAGCGTAGGTAATTGTACACATAAAGCCAGTTCGCCAAGGACCATTGCTACCATGTAAGAAACTTTCTCATTGTTTTTATATATATTGGATAGACAATTGTGCGGTAAAACAGACCCCATTAAAATAGACATACACTACCAAGAGCGCTACTGAAGAAGACCTAATGCTGGGATTTCGTGCGCCTGGCCCTGGGTGAAACCAGGTTCGAATGCGCTTTCATATTAGCTTATCTGGTGCTTCATTCACCCGCGTCGGTGGACAGTAATGCAGCTAGCATCCATACGGATGGATTGTGACAACTGCTTCCTGAACGCGGTTTCACTCTACAAGGAGTCGATTACAACCTAACTGCGATCTCGACGCAGCTCGAGTTCCTGAAGGGGAAACAATATTTTGAATTTGGACTGCAGGTACCCATTTCTTTTTTTTTTTTTTTTTTTTTTTTTTTTTTTTGGAAAATGAAGTTTTTTTTTTATTGTTTTTTCCTTGTATACATGACAAAACTATACATACAATTTTTTTGTTTTTGTAAGATTTAAAATAAATAAATAAATAAATACACTGTATACAAAACAAACAAAAGTAATTATCATAAATAATAATAATAATGGTAGAAATGACACTTAAATGCACAACAGGGTAGCCAAGTCACACTTCAAAGGATGGCTGATACTAGATCCATGCCTGAAGTAACAATCTGAATAAAATTCTGCCACAAGTCAACATCCATGTGATTTCCATTCACTTTAGCTAACATTTTTTCATATGATACATTCTCTATCATAGATTCAATCCACATTTTAAGTGAGGGACATTGAATATCTTTCCAAAATCTAAGTATCAGTCGTACTGCCGTGATTACACTGACAGTAACAAGGGAAAACTCGTTATTTTTAATCTGAGGGATCTCCTATTTATCTCCTAAAAGACAAATCCTTGATGAAAATGGAAGGTTAAATCCCAAACATCTTCCAAGATATTTCAACACAATTTCCCAAAAAGGTTGAATCTTTGAACATTGCCAGAGAGCATGAATGTATGTGCCAATTTCTTGTTTACATTTCCAGCATTTATTATCACTCAGGCAACCCATTCTAAAAAGTCGCACTGGTGTATAATAATACCTATGTAATACCTTATACTGGATAAATTTACCTCTTGCTTCCTTTTGTACCTTCCACTGTTGGACAAAATTCTGTTCCAAGTGTCCTTATCTATGTCACTATTAATATCTCTTTGCCATATCAATCTCAAGTTTTCACAGTTCTTATCACCAATCCTTAAACTGAGTTGATAAAATTTAGATGATTTTTGAAGGGGTCTTGGTAGTTCGCAAAATTTTTCTAAAAAATTATTTTCTTGTCCCATAGAAACCTTTGCCATCTAATCTGTAAATATTTCCAGAAGTGATCCCGACCTTCTAAATGAAATTTTTCTTTTAAATTAGTATAAGATAAAAGCTTATCATCACTAAATAAATCCTTTAGAGTACGTATTCCATTTCTAAACCATTGTCCCCAAAACAGGGGCTTTTTCCCTACCTTAACATAAGGATTATTCCATACTGATGAGTAATGCTGACACATGTGAGAAATCTTACATCTCCCGTGGACAGTTTTCCAAACCTCTTTAGAATTAAGCAATATTGGGTTGGTCATATGATGCTGTACGTTCCCCTCTGGGTTTTGTGAAAAAGCTTCTATTGGCCGAAAAGGTAAGTAAGTTGTCGTTCTATTAATACCCAATCTAAATCTAACTCCTCTTCCTCCCAGTGTCTAGTGAGTTTAGACATTTCAAATGCTATTTTATAGAGCTCTACATTCGGTAATGCTAAACCTCCCCTATCTCTAGGCAAACATAATTTATTAACGCCAATCCTGGGTCTTTTACCTTCCCACAAAAAATTCTTAATCATAGCATTATATCGCTTATATATCTGGTGAGGCATAGTAACAGGGACCATCCCAGATATGTAATTAAACTGTGGTGCTATCGTCATCTTTATTATATTAATCTTTCCCCACAAAGTTAACATAATTTTCTTCCAACTATCTAATTTTGTTTGTATTTTCTGCAACAAAGGTACCATATTCAAATTCAATATATTCTCTAAATTAGGGCTTAGGTGGATACCTAAATATCTAATCCCTTTATTTATCCATTTAAACTTAAATGCACTGACTGAGGAAGAAAAACACACTGCTGATACTGGCATAGCCTCTGACTTATGCCAGTTGATTTTATATCCTGAAAATTTAGAATAGGATTCAATCATATTAAGGAGTACTGGTAAGGAGTCTGCAGGGTCTTTAACTACTAGCAATATGTCATCGGCATATAACAGTAACTTATGTTCTCTTTCCCCTGCAAATACACCTTTAATTCTTGGTTCCTCTCTAATCATTGAAGCAAGCGGTTCCAAAACTAATGTAAAAAGTAGTGGACTAAGAGGGCAGCCTTGGCGGGTAGACCTAGATAGATTAAAAAAGGATGATGTTAATCCATTAGTTACTACAGCTGCTTTAGGATTGGAGTAAAGAATTTTAACCCATTTCACAAAACCTGAACCAAAGCCAAATTTTCCTAAAGCCTCAAAAAGAAACCCCCATTCCACCCTATCGAAGGCCTTTTCCGCATCAAGCGATATTGCAGCAATGGGATCTAGATTAGAGTGATTCATCCACATAAGATGTAATAGCCTTCTCATATTGTCAGATGAAGATCTATTTTTAATAAAGCCCACCTGGTCTCTGTGTACAATTTTAGGTAAAATACTTTCTAATCGTAAGGCTAATAATTTTGTTAACACTTTACAATCTACATTTAATAAACTTATGGGACGGTAATTAGCAGAATCCATCGTGTCTCTATCCGGTTTTGGTATGAGTGATATTAAGGCTTCATTAAAACTGTCAGGCAACATATCATTCTCAAGTACCTCTGCATATACCTCAGATAATATTGGGGTCAACTCATCGACAAACTTCTTATAATATTCTCCTGGGAATCCGTCAGAGCCTGGTGATTTTCCAGATTTCAAAGACATTATAACAGTTCTGACCTCCTCTTGTGTTATAGGTCCATCTATTGAGGCTCGTTCGTCAGGGGTTAAAGTGGGCAATGTAACATTAGCTAGAAAGTCTTTTAACTCCTTCTGACTGTAAATGGATTCTGATGTGTACAGTTTTGAATAGTACTGGTTGAAAACCCTATTAATTTCTTTGTTGGAGGTGAGCACCTTATTTCCCTCCTTAATTGCAGGTATGACGTGACATGCTTCATGTTGTTTTATCTGTCTAGCAAGGAGTTTCCCTGCTTTTTCCCCACTCTCATAATACTTGGTCTTCAATCTAAATAATGCATATTCTGCTTTTTTATTAAAGAATTCATGAAGATCGAATTTTAATTGACAAAGCTGTTTAAATTTCAAATCTGTAAAACGTTGCACCAATTCCTTTTCTAGATCACCGATTAGTTTTTCTATCTTTTTTTTTTCTACTTGCATAAGCAATACATTTCCCCCTGATAAATGCTTTACAGGCATCCCATACTGTTGCTAATCTCGGAGTTGACCCAATATTAAGTTCAAAAAACATCTTTATGTCACCCTGCACTGTAGTCTACAATAAGACCGTTATCCTTCCAGCAATAAAGGTATTTTATCATCTCCCTCTCGACCCGCCTGAAGGAGAGTGTCTTAACAATCTACATTCACTTCTAATTTTAATACTACCACATTTATATCCGCAATCTAACGAAGACAGTACTGTAACAACAAAAAAAAAGAAAAAAAAAAAAAAGGTCAAATCCTATAAATATACTTCATACCGAATTATACGCATCAGCAACAGAGTCAATTTAAAGAAAATTGGAGACATCATTATCAAAATTCTCAATTCTGAAGTAATCACTCTTATGACAATTTGAGAAGAATGTGTATTCCCGTTCTCGTGGATTAACCAGTCTCCAAATATCTGTTAAGCCATTATCATCTTTAAGAGTGTGAATAGCAGCCCTATCTCTGGGGATTGATCTGATATTGTTTTGACTTCTGTCCAGGATGCCATCCATAGTTTGATTAAAGTCACCTCCAAGTATAGCATGTCCCTCGAGGTTGGCTAATATTTTGTTTACCTCATGAAAGAATTCAGGCTCCTCCTTATTTGGTGCATATACATTACAAAACACTACTTTAACATCGTTGAGCTTTGCTTCTATGCAGAGTATACGACCTTCCTTGTCTTTGTGTTGATTCATCAATACAAAATGTATTTTCTTCCTCACTAGTATGGCTACTCCACTCCTCTTGCTTGACACAGAATTATGAAACACATGTCCGACCCAGTCGCGTCTAAGTTTCAAAGCTTCCTTTTCATCTTTAAAATGTGTTTCTTGTAAAAAGGCAATGTCAGTTTTTCTGATCTTAAGATATGCAAGTATTTTTTTTCTTTTAACAGGTGACCCACAGCCATTTATATTCCAAGATATGATATTTATACATTGTCTATCCATCACACACGGTGTAAAACTGTGCACCTGTTGTGCTCCGATGCAACTTGCTTGTTAAGTTCCAAAAATAAATAAATAAACCTTTAACATATAAACTGGTATTATACCCACAGTCATTTCTAATGGAAAACCAATTATTTAACTTCCAACATTTTTGTGAACAATGAAACCTTGAAAAACATACAGAAAACAAAACAAATAAGGGAGAGAAAACAAAACTCAAAACACTGCCCTTACGTGTCCAATGTCTCTTTCGCGCGTGTTCTGGGTCCAAACATATGCTGTCCGTGATGCCACTGTACGGTTGCGCAGCGCACATTTAAAAAAGGTTCTCGTGATCTATGTCGGGAAGACAGACCCCAAAGCTTTTCCCGACCCACCATTTCAACAACGTATAATAATACTTCGACTTACATATTTCCAGTCACAACGATTTACTTGTCACCTCCTTGTAGTTGGATGTGCTCCTTTATATATCTTTCCGCATCCATGTGGTCAGTAACTACGGTCTGATAGTTTTAATTTTTCCCTTGGCGCAAGTAACTAATCATAGTTGGCTGATTGAAGCACAGGGTATGTCCGAACTTTACGGTCCGCATAGTAAACTTCTTGCTGCTGCAGAGAACCTATTTTTTTTCCTCAAGCTTGCTCGCAGGGGCTGCATTCGGTCGACATATCTTCGAAGATGGAAAGCCTGCATTCCTCCCATTCAAATCCCCTACTCTTTTTCACTGCTGCCAGGACTTTCTCCCTCGCAGTATAACGTAGAAATTTCACCAGCACGACCCGGGGACGTTGATCATTATTAGGCTTTGGCCCATCTTGCGATACTTGACCGCTCAATACTCGAACTAATCCGCCCGAAGGGAATCCGTCAGCCCGAGCCCCTCTGACAGGATCTTTTGGACATACTCGTTCATTTTGCATCCTGCTTCTTTCCCCTCTTTAAGGCCAATTGATTTGATGTTTTTCCATCTACTGCGATTTTCCTAAAAAATCCTCAGCTTATATTAACCAATCAGTCCAGCTTCTGGTCCCAAAAGTTTCGTAACCAGTGTCCTCGAACTGCAGTATAACACAAGTCGGCGATTCGTAATGATCTTCCACAATAATCGCGATTCGCGATTCTCGGCTGTTTCCCCCTCTCGTCCTATGAGGCCTAGGCAGAAATAATAAGTCCTCTTTAAGTGTACTGTATGTATTTCTCTTTTAATAGTTACAAATCACTGCTACCTCCCTGCAGAAAAGCGTTCATCATTTGACTAAGTTCGCGAAAGATCTGTCATTCGGGGTTTTGACTACGCTTTGACTCCAGTGACGTGGGAATCATATCTTCTGGGCTCTGTCGGTTGTATAATTTCGGAACGTGTTGCACTCCATCGAATTGTCGTTAAAGCACTGTGGGACGATGTCATTGTTGGGGGTCGTTGTCCGAAGCCTGATCAAGTGTATGAAAGTTATCTATCCAAGTTTGACCATACATTGCCGAAGCTAAATATTAGTTCTTAATAATGTATTGTTAAAATGGCTTGGTATCCGAGCGCCGCTCTATCCGAGCGTGTCCGAATTTCATCGCCAGGCTTACCTATCACGTGACGTCCCTAATAGCAGTACCCCCTGGTGTTCGGTCGCCACCAGAGCTAGCTTGGTTGTTCTTGTTTCGTGATGTTTCAGTTGGATGTGCGGCTGGGCGGGTGATTAATTGGTCCGGTGGTGTCACGCACCAACCTTCTTTTACAAAGGGTGCTTGGTGGGCAGTTGTTGGTGTAGGTAGCATTGGGTCGGCGTCTGTCTCGCTGGTTAAGTATTGGGGGTGATGAGAAAGTCAAGGACCGGTGGCACCAATACAACTAGAAGGGGCGAGGTAAAGGTGCGGCGGGTAAGAGGGTCGGTTCACAAATTTAGCGTCGGTGTGCTGCTGGGTCTTCTCTTGCGATGGAAGCGGCTTGTTGGGAAATGTAAGTCTATATAATTACTTGTGGTGGTATTAAACAGCATCGGTTCGCGGCGAGGAATGAGAGTGTTACACTAAGACCCGGTGTTTGAGAAGTAGAGCAATAGTCAAAAACCAAGCATGAGCAGTTCAAACACAGAAAAATATCACGTGGGCCCTGAACTTCCGCTGTCATATATTGGTATGAGAGATGCGTATGTTCCCAACGCCCGTCTCCGGGTCGGACCAGCCGAGTCCGCCGTCATTCAAACAGGTTAACACAATTTAAAAAGCTGCGTAGCGTTTCTTTCCCCGGAGCCGGACTTCGTTGTCTCTTTCTTTATCATCATATCATTGACTTTATTCAAGTCTCATTTTGCTTTGTCTATGGCAGGTGGTTGGTATACAGTACAATAAACGCTTAGAGGTAACATTACTCATTTGCTGTTTATCCACTGTTTTCTTTATCATCTATCATTTTTAATCACTGAGTATAACTAAAAAGTAATTCTACTCTAACCTTGCATAAGTATTTGATTATGTTGACAGTCTCCACTTCCTTTGCCCACATATATAGGTTGGTTTCTCTGTGTGTGGTTGTTGTTGTGTCCTAGCCCCCCCTACCAATTTCAATTATTCACACACTGATTCAGTTCAATGTTAGTAAGGGTTGAGACAGTACCAAAAAATCTTATTTCTCACTTATCCCCGTGTCGGGTAGCTTGAACAAACAATGTATCCTTGTTTATACATTTCTGTTTTCTTTCTGTGTCCTTTGTGAACAACAATAGGTGCCAAATCGCGAACCTGACCCCTATGGACTTATGATGGTTGAAAACACCAGAGGACTTTGTCAGGGAATGAATCTACAGTTTTGGAACACAGGGTGGGGCACTAAATCTATGACCTGGAGGTCATCTCTGCTCTGGGGTGTGTGTTGGTTAATGTCAATCGATAATATTTTGTGCTTATATCACATGCTTTCCAAATAAAACCAATGAATCTCAGATAAAACTGCAGGAACTGGACAGACGGGTAGTCGAATCGTTGCAGTATAAACTGCGTCCTGTGCAAGGTGAAGTGTCTGTGGTCGGTGCGGACGAAGATGGTAAAAGCAAGTGTATGACCTGTTAATGATGAGAAGATTGATTATATGGGGTTATCACCATTATGCTGTGGGTGTACGGGGGCCCCAGATCCGATTGAGCACAGAGCCAACATTGAATGGTATCCCAAAAAGTGTGGTAAATATTACACATGAGAAATTGAAGCATATCTTATTTATCCTATGGTTTAAATATCACACAGTGTTTGTAGATACTCACTAGTTTTCTATGATCATCACATGTGTCTCGTGGTTAACCATCATATGTTTACCCGTTCCAAGTGGAACTACTTCACAGCACTACAATTTTACACAAAGCCCACACATTTGAATTCCAGACTTAAATTAACTTAGGAATATTAGATAGATTTTTTTTTTTCTAACTAAAATAAATAATTTAGAAAATAGCGGTGTATGATACCAGTAAAGCATGAAAGGATTTGTTGTTTGAGGGGGTTGGTTGTGTGGGTGCTGATACAGGTTGTTGGGCGTGGGTAAGTATGTCAGGTAGGGTGCGGTCGGTCAGACATAAGTTCTCCCTAACTATGCTCATTACCCTGTATCTATTTGGCATTCTGTCAAGTTGGTTTTAACATGTTCATTAAGCAGTGAAACACTTCTCCTTCGCTCACATAAACCTTGTTCCGACTGTTCAGAAAAGTCGCCAGCCATAACAAGACCTTTAACAATTTTCCAATGCAAAGAGACTGCTTACGATTACGGATAGAACTATGCGTGCTATTTATCAAAAGGCTACAATCATATTTACTTGTATGAGCAAGACCATTGCAAGTTTGATATTTCAATAATAAAGGGAAAATACGCTAAAGAATCAAACCCAGTTTACCTCAACCGTTTCCCTCTGACTGTGGCAGCATGATGGAGGATTCCTGAAGGGAGAAAATGTAGTAAACCAAAACATGCAGGTACCATCCAAGATCCAACCCGATATTGGAAATCACATTATAAGTAATCTAGGGTGTTTGAGGTGTTCAAGAATAGAAGAATTATATAAATATTACTTTCAGTACTACTCATTAAGTAGCATCAGTATCTTCATTTGAGTCTCACTTGAGCGGAAGAAGATTCAGATCTGTTGAATCAGTATATTGGCATTAGTGGTTACATTCAGTTAAACCGTGAACAGAAGCGAACACAGCACCAGAACTGAAGCGGGTCACACGATACCTTGCTGGCATGACTGTCACCTGCCGGAATTGTTCTAGCCATACACAAAAGAGATGAAACAGACATGAACTTAACCCATTGCACTGACCTTTTGAATTTGCATCGCCAGCTCAATATATAACGGGAGGTACAAAGTACAAATTTTAACTCTTAAAATGCATGTGCACGTTAACATTATCGTCCTCTCTCTGCATGAAAAATGTCAAGCTGTAGTCCCACGTTCCTTCATCATATAAGTATCCTTTTTTCTTAACGTCTTTATAGTTGTGAATCATTGTTATTCCTGTCTGAATTCATAAATAAGACTGTGTCTTGTTATTGCCGATTGTTGATTTATCACCTTCTGAATTTTGTTTGTTAAATACAAGATTGTGTGATTTTGTTGTGCAATAACCTATATAATAATGCAAGTCAGTTTGATTTCATTGTTCAATATCAAATTTCATTAAATTTTGAATTGCGTATTGTATACTAAAACGAATAGAGTGGTTAGTGCCATCAGATCCACTTTAGTCATTCATAACTAGTCACCTAAGAGTTATATCGTTTCAGTAGATAATCTCATGAGGTCAGTTTTTTTTTTCAAAATCGAAAATTCGGCAACTACATGTAATAAGCAAAATTTCCAGATAAATATTTCTGGAAAACTTAAAATTTTCCAAAAAATCCTGGAAAGTTTCCATAAATTTACTGGGGACATTCCACCCCTTTGCAACCCAACTTACTCTACTAACCCTAACAAAACAGTATACTAATCCGAGTTAGCTGACATGTAGTTGCAGATTAATGGTGGTTAGTTGACATGTAGTTGCAAAGTTACTTGTAGTTAGTAGAATGTCAAAAGTGGAACCAAAAAAGTGCATGGTTGCAATGCGAGAAATTGAGAAAATGTTTGAATTTCCTGCATTATAAGCAGGAACTGGGCAGAATGAGTAAAATTGTTCACAATCCACACCAAAACTTAGGGTCTGCAAATTAATGTTTTTTTAGGGCATTCTAGTGTGCTAATATATCGGTTTTTATCACTGATGCTCTGCTCTGAAATTCAACAAAACGTGTATTTGAAAAAAGTTACCACAAAAGTTACATTAGTCTGGATTGTCACTGGAATTTTCTGCAGTGATTCTACAAAAATTAAACTGATTTTTTTCATTATCACAAATTGTGCAAAACTTTCTAATTGTGCAGGACAGCAAAACGCAAACAAGTTACAACTGTACTCTACCCTACATTGATATAACAGGGTTGTACAACTCCAGTAAAAAAAAAAAAATACTCATCTGAGTGCACAATGTTTCACTACAGTGCAAGATTAAAGTGCATCACTCACCGGTTCCATTTATTATGATTGAAGAAGTGAAGATCTGGAAGGGTAACGTGTTGTTTCTTGTTGCTCGAACTACAGTGTTCACTATCTGGGTGCTATTAGGTAGAACGGCGTCCGCTCCAAATACAAGATCCATGGAGTTTCGGATTGTGGGCACGCTCCGTAATTTTACACTGGCATCACTGGAGAGAGTTTGGAATCAAGATTCATCAATGAATACTGAGTGTTATGTTGAATCAGTAGCTATTTTCAAGAATGCACCAGCATATTCATACCTGAAGTCTGTTACGGATATGGTGCTGAATGATTTAGGGTAATCAGCGAGGAAAAACGGTTCGAGCTGCAAAAGAAGAGTTGTTCAACAAACAAAAGATATTATGGTCGTTTCGTTTCTCTTAAAAGCATATTAACCTCAAAAATTCATAAGTAGATCACGTCACTAAGAGCCAGTCGCACCTTGAGCGTTTTATCATCGAATCCCTTTTCTGAAATTCACTGTAGACTTTTATTTTGAAAGAGCAGCCAACAAAGGTTTCTATTGATGGTGAAGATTGAGTCAGCATGAATTTATCTGCACTGATTTCGACCAAAAAAGTACAAATTGATTTTACAAGATAACCGAAAGCAAAGATGCGGACATAAGAACTTTCTACAGTCAAGTATACATAGTAAGTGATCTCCAGAATAGTCTGGCATATCTAAATGAGCTTACTAATGACGGTAATAATAGGTTATGGCAACTCAGTGGTAGTTTTGAAGGCCGTGCCGTTGAAGATGAGCAAGCTGCTTTCTTTTAGAGTCTGCACAAATGTCATGACGTTGCGGGGATCGGTTTGTGGCTGTTGGACGCTTCACTGAACACTTTATTAAAGCCACTCTGAACGCTCCGCCTGTACAGTTACTCCGTCCCGGGTTCTGGAAACACCACTAAGAAAAGTATGTCCTATTATCAGCATTATAATTCACTATCATAAGTTGGTCGTGGGCTTTTTGGTCAGAGACGAGAGAAAAAAAAGAAAAGAAAAAACTGCATCATGCAAATGTCAAAATGCAACTTAACTTATAACTCTCAATGGCTAACTTGTATAAAGGAGAGAAAATCTTACCATATTTTGTGCTTTTGACAGTAGTGAGTATAGTCAAATGCATAAATGCAAATTCCCCTTCTAGGGAACTCAACGCTGCGCCCCCTAGGGGAATGCAGCCTGCATGACCGGTGTCGAATTGACACAGTCAGGAAAACACACCAAACTTCGATTCAGTGGCTCTACCTGAGCCCATGACAAACTTCATAGGTGGGATGTAACACACAGAAGTATAAATGGGCATGCATGCCTTGCATTCCCCAGCATCTCGTTCCCTCTCGGGGAACCATGGTTACATGAGTAACCCGTGACGTTTTTATGACATGAAAAATTACACAAACTGTCTGACATTGAAAGCATGATGCAGTGTAAATTAATAAAGTAATCATTTAAAGTATTGAATCAAACTTTTTACTTACATGAATGCAATCACGATGGTCCTGATGAAACGAGGCCCAAACTTTTTTTTATAGACCACATCAAACTGTGAAAGCAGTAAGTCAGTTTTAGGAATGAAAAAGAGTGGTAAAAAAGATCATATTTTCTCACTCCCAAAACTTTCAGGCAAGTGCAAAACTGAGTTTAGAATTTTTCTTTAGATTTTTACTGTTATTTAAAATGAAAGAAAAAAATCATTAAATTTGTATGTGTATCTTTGCAAATGCTTCTACATATGTATCACTGTATTGTTCTGCAATTTGAAACATACCATAGTCTCCACTTTTGTGGCTAGGATTTTAAATTCCGTAGTTTTCGGGTCCTCCAGTGCTTGAGTAAAAACCTCTATAATGACAATCTGTATGGCTACAGTTGGCAGAGGACGTGCTGGTGCTGCTGTTGTAGTGGTGGTGGTGGTGGTTGTTGTCGTAGTTGGAGTTGTTGTTGTTGTTGTTGCTTTTGTTGTTGTAGTAGGGCTGGTGGTAGTTGTTGGGGTGGTGGTTGTCGTAGTTGGAGTTGTTGTTGTTGTTGTTGTTGCTTTTGTTGTTGTAGTAGGGCTGGCGGTAGTTGTTGGGGTGGTGGTGGTGGTTGTTGTTGTTGTTGCTGTTGTGGCGGTTGTTGTTGGTATGTCGGTGTGGTAATTAGAGAATAGTTGCAATTAAGTTTGGCGGTTTGAGTGTTGTAGTGTAAGAGATTGTGTATTTGTAGGTGGTGCTTAGACATTATAGATCTAGATTTGGCGGTTGTTGTTGTATTAGGTGTGGTTGTAGTTGTATTAAGGTTGGCGGTTGTTGTTGTATTAGGTGTGGTTGTAGTTGTATTAAGGTTGGCGGTTGTTGTTGTATTAGGTGTGGTTGTAGTTGTGGTAGGTGTGGTTGTAGTTGTATTAAGGTTGCGGTTGTTTTGTTGTTTAGGTGTTGGAGTTGTTGTAGTTGTAATTAAGGTGTTTGGTGCGGTTGTTTTATGTATTCGTGATTGTTGGTATGTAGTTGTGGAAATAGTGTGGCTGTAGTTATAGTATGTGTTGGCTAGATTGTAGTGGCTTTGGCAGTTTTGGTGTGGGCTCCGTTACTAGTTGTAGCGATGTTTCAATGTTTGTAAAATTGGAATATAAGAAGCCAACACGTTTGAGAAAATTACCCACAATTTTAATAACAATACAGAGTATCAGAAATCAAGGTCTCAAAATCTTTTGGAACTTGATATGTGTGCTTGATTGGACAATATATCGTGTAATAACAAGCTGTTGAGTGGAAAAGAGTGTTTGTAGCTTCCAAAATAGTGCTTTTTAGTCCTCAGGTAAATACATTAGTGGTAATTTGGGTTGCAATGTGCAACATCTAATGTCAGTGATGATTGACCCCACGACGACGAAGAGAAAGTGTCCATAAAGAATTCTTAGCGGACAGACTGTGGGATTATTACATAAGTCTGAGCATAATGCGTTTAACAAAACTCATGATGACAGTACTGAATGCAAATGTTTTATGAACCTTATTAACTTGATGTTTTAAGTGTTATTAAACCTGTAATATTAAGAATAAATATGTAATATATATATGATTATATACATATATATATATAATCAAATACTAATTATAGAAAAATCATAACTTGCCTTTGTACACCAGTAGCAAATCACAATTTTTTGATTTACAAAAACATTCCTTTTTTGCAAATTTTGGATAATTAAGATGTTCTTGGTAATAAACAAGGATGTCCATCAACCAATGTTTGTAAGAGGCAACCAGACATCTGATCTCAACCATCATCTGGAATTATCATGAAGAGGATCGAGCACACTAAGATCACTGAAAAGCACTAAACAACTAGAAGAATTGTGGAAAATACTGTAAAAACAGGTTTTTTTTTTTTTTTTTATTATCACATGAACTTTTATCATTTTAACATCGATTAATGCAAATCAGGTCGCAGTTTGGTGGATCACCCTTTGTCTTCAAAACAGCTCTTTCATAGGTGCACACAGTTTTCAAGGTATGTTCCAAGCATCTTGGAGAAGATGCTTCAGTTGTTCTATTGATTAAGGTAGGGCTGCAACAACTAATTGATAGAATTGATTATAATGGATAATGAAAATAATTGACCAGCTAGTCACGCTGCTTTACAGTAGTGAATATCCCATTTCTATGGACAAAATGCATATGGAAAATAGCAGAGGACACAGAGTTAAATGCTGCGTGAAAGGTACATGATCCAAGTTGTCTGAAACATGAGAATGCTTTATATTTATAAGCGCTTCAAACAAAAGCATAAACATTTAACATGTCTTTCCCTGTCATGCTTTGACAGATGCGTGTGCTGTTTAATGCATCTGACGCGTGTTTTCCTCAGTGCAAAACATATATTTTATGGTTGTAGCATTATCTGTAAATGCTAGAAAGTCCCACGAGTATTTCAATTTTTGCATATTCTGACAACAAGCGAGTCTTGTTACAAGGGGAGCTGTAAAGGGGGGTAAGGTTAGGATGATTCCAGGGGCCTGACGAGGGAGATGGGGCCGATTTTTACTGAGGGGGACCAATCACTCCCCAACCTCCCTTTTAGTTTTAGAATTCAGTGTTTGTATTTTTTAACCCTTTTTGCTTATAATGAACAGCATAACCTACATAGAAACATTGACTATATTTGTTTTCCTAGGCTTTATATTACACATAGTTTGGAGGCCACCACTGGGTAAGATGTGGAATAACATTGTTTAAAATAATTGATATTTTTTTTCCATCTGATTAATAAAAAAAAAATATATCAAAATAATTAGTTGTAGCCCTAGATTTAGGATTTAGCCTCAGTTACCTCTGTCTGTGTGATCCCATAGGAATATTTGGAAATCTAAAATGGTTATTTCTTATATAGAAGAAAAATGTATAAATTGCTATCTAGATTGTCCTGTAAACCAGAGACTTTTGTCTTCCAAAAATGAATTGTGTTCCTATTTAAAAGGAAGAAATACTCACCGGAACTTAATAACGTCCAGTCCAAGCAGGCGGCGCATTCCTTTTACATCATGGTTTTCCGACGTGGAACAACACCGTGACCCATGTACACGGTTCATATACTTTAGTTAACAATTCTGAATTTTAATCACAGAAGAAAATACAACATGAAAGAGATTTGATAGTCATTCATTTGTTTTAACATGATATGAAGTTATTGTTCCAGCAGTTTCCAAATTTTAGTGAATGATAGCATTTACTGTCTAAGTCTTCTTTGTAGTTCTTGTTCAACTGTATGTCTTAACGTACTTGGTCCATCATCCGTAATTAAAGTATTTAAATGCTTGGAGGGAATATTTGCACCCATTTTCACCTTTTGTTTCTGTTATCACAATTATTTATTCACTTATTTTTATTTAAAATATATTTAACTTTTTTTTATCTTGGCAACAGGTTTTTTTTGTTTTTTTTTGCTACTTCTTCTACAGGACTTTTCCTGTCTTCTCATAATTATACTCAGATTATCGCCCAGCCAAGCCACACACAAGTTTGGAATTTTTTTAATTCAACTGTTCTTGAGAAACTCTAAGACAGGGATCCTCAAATCTGGCCCACGAGATCCACTGCAGAGTTTAGCTCTAACCCTAATCAAACACATCTGAACATACTAATCTTACTCAATGTCTTCAGGAACATAAGAAAATCACAGGTAGGTGAGTTTGATCAGGGTTTGAGTTAAACCCTGCGGAGCATTGGCCCTTTAGGGCAAGGTTTGAGGAACCCTGCTCTGAGAAGTTCAATAGTGAGAATGCAAAAAAGAAAGTGTGATTGGCAATTCTTTGATGTATTAACATTTAGCAGTAAAATTTGACAGTAAAATATGAACTAATTATTAAAATAGCAACATATTAATATTTACACCAGGGCATAAATAAAACAAAACACTATTTGCACTGGAGTAAAAATAACCTACATTACTGTCTATGTGGGGTGCAATTAATTAGGTACACTGCTATCTATGTTAGTGTGCAGAATTAAATACTGAATACATTGCAATGTAAAGAGTCTGTTACTATTTAACTTGCAGTGCAAACGGCACCTTGAATTTTTGCTATGCAACATACCACATTTGAGACGTTGTTTTTTCTGGTGTTAAATGCGTCTGAATCTGGATTTGAGAGATCATCCACAAAAGTTTCATTGCTGGAAAAACTAAAAAGAACTGACTGGGTTGTGCTTGGGGTTGTTGTAGCTGTGGTTATTGTAGGTTGAACTGTTGTATCTGGAGTGGTTTGTAGAATTGTAATTATTGGAGCCCGTGTTGTGGTTGTAGGTTGAACTGTTGTTTTTGGGGTTGTAAGAGGGGCTGTAGATGTAAGTACAGTTGCTGTTGTTGGTGCAATTGTTGTAACCAGGGTTGTAGATTGGGCTGTATTTGTTGTAGGTATGGATGTTGTTGAGTTTGTTGTAACCACAGTTGTAGGTTCAGTTATTCGTGTTGTTTCTGTAGAAGAGGCAGTAGTTGGAAGTGGAGTTGCAGTTGTAGGTGAGTTTGTCGTAATCACTGTTGTAGGTCCAGTTGTTTGTGCCGTTTCCGTAGAAGAGGCAGTATTTGGAAGTGGAGTTGCAGTTGTAGGTGAGGCTGTTGTAACCACAGTTGTAGGTTCAGTTATTCGTGTTGTTTCTGTAGAAGAGGCAGTAGTTGGAAGTGGAGTTGCAGTTGTAGGTGAGTTTGTCGTAACCACAGTTGTAGGTCCAGTTGTTTGTGCCGTTTCTGTAGAAGAGGCAGTAGTTGGAAGTGGAGTTGCAGTTGTAGGTGAGTTTGTCGTAATCCCGACCCCCCTTTTTTTTTTCATATTAGGTTCCAAGTTATAGTGTTGTTAGTGTAGGAAGAGGCACAGTAGTTGGAAGTGGAGTTGCAGTTGTAGGTGAGTTTGTCGTAACCACAGTTGTAGGTTCAGTTGTTTGTGCCGTTTCTGTAGAAGAGGCAGTAGTTGGAAGTGGAGTTGCAGTTGTAGGTGAGTTTGTCGTAATCACAGTTGTAGGTTCAGTTATTTGTGTTGTTTCTGTAGAAGAGGCAGTAGTTGGAAGTGGAGTTGCAGTTGTAGGTGAGTTTGTCGTAATCACTGTTGTAGGTCCAGTTGTTTGTGCCGTTTCCGTAGAAGAGGCAGTAGTTGTAAGTGGAGGTTCAGTTGTAGGTGAGTTTGTTGTAACCACAGTTGTAGGTTCAGTTATTTGTGTTGTTTCTGTAGAAGAGGCAGTAGTTGGAAGTGGAGTTGCAGTTGTAGGTGAGTTTGTTGATTCAGTTGTTTGTGTCTTTTCTGTAGAAGAGGCAGTAGTTGGAAGTGGAGTTGCAGTTGTAGGTGAGTTTGTCGTAACCACAGTTGTAGGTTCAGTTGTTTGTGTCGTGCCCGTCTGTCTTCCAGGGATTCTTCTGTAGAAGAGGCAGTAGGTGGAAGTGGAGTTGCAGTTGTAGTGAGTTGTTGATTCACATGTTGTTTGTGTCTGTTTGTAGAAAGAAGGCAACGTGCTGGAAGCTGGAGGTGTGCCGTGGTAGGTGAGGCTGTTGTAACCAGAGTTGAGGTTCAGTGGTTTGTGCGTTACTGTAGAAGATGGCCGTAGATTGGACGGTGGCAGCTTGCAGTGTAGGTGAGTTTGTTGATTCGTGTTTGTGCTTTTCGTAGAAGAGGGCAGTACTGGGAAGTGGGAGTGGCAGTTGTAGGTGAGGACTGTTTTAGACCACAGTTTGTACGCGTCACGTGTTTTGTGTCCCGTTTCTGTACGAAGAGGCAGTAGTTGGAAGAGGAGTGCCAGGTCGCGCTATGGTGAGTTTGTTGATTCAGTGTTTGTGTCTTTTCGTAGAGATGCGAGGTTGCGGAAGGTAGTTGCAAGTGGAGGTGCAGTTTGTTAACCACAGTTGTAGGTTCGTTGTTTGTGGTTTACTGGAGAAAGAGGCACACGACGTAGTTGTAAGTGGAGTTGCAGGTGTAGGTGGTTTGTCGTAACCACAGTTGTAGGCTTCAAGTTGTTGTGCCGTTTCTGTAGAAGAGGCTAGTAGTGGGGGGACGCTGAGTGGTTTGCGTTAGTACGCGTGATTTGTGGCGTACACACCAGTGGTAGGTTCAGTTGTTTGTGTCGTTTCTGTAGAAGAGGCAGTAGTTGTAAGTGGAGTTGCAGTTGTAGGTGAGTTTGTCGTAACCACAGTTGTAGGTCCAGTTGTTTGTGCCGTTTCCGTAGAAGAGGCAGTAGTTGGAAGTGGAGTTGCAGTTGTAGGTGAGTTTGTCGTAACCACAGTTGTAGGTTCAGTTGTTTGTGCCGTTTCTGTAGAAGAGGCAGTAGTTGGAAGTTGAGTTGCAGTTGTAGGTGAGTTTGTCGTAACCACAGTTGTAGCTTCAGTTGTTTGTGTCGTTTCTGTAGAAGAGCCAGTAGTTGGAAGTGGAATTGCAGTTGTAGGTGAGTTTGTCGTAACCACAGTTGTAGCTTCAGTTGTTTGTGTCGTTTCTGTAGAAGAGCCAGTAGTTGGAAGTGGAATTGCAGTTGTAGGTGAGTTTGTCGTAACCACAGTTGTAGCTTCAGTTGTTTGTGTCGTTTCTGTAGAAGAGCCAGTAGTTGGAAGTGGAATTGCAGTTGTAGGTGAGTTTGTCGTAACCACAGTTGTAGCTTCAGTTGTTTGTGTCGTTTCTGTAGAAGAGCCAGTAGTTGGAAGTGGAATTGCAGTTGTAGGTGAGTTTGTCGTAACCACAGTTGTAGCTTCAGTTGTTTGTGTCGTTTCTGTAGAAGAGCCAGTAGTTGGAAGTGGAATTGCAGTTGTAGGTGAGTTTGTCGTAACCACAGTTGTAGCTTCAGTTGTTTGTGTCGTTTCTGTAGAAGAGGCAGTAGTTGGAAGTGGAGTTGCAGTTGTAGGTGAGTTTGTCGTAACCACAGTTGTAGCTTCAGTGTTGTGTCGTTACTGATAGAAGAGGCGTAGTGTGGAAGGTGGAGTTGCCAGAGTGTAGGAGAGTTTGTTATTCAGTTGTTTGTGTGTTTTTGTAGAAGAGGCAGTAGTGGAAGGGGAGTTGCAGTGTAGGTGAGTTTGTCGTAAACACGTGTAGTTCAGTTGTGTGTGTCGTTCTGTAGAAGAGGCCGTAGTGGGTAGTGGAGTTGGCAGTTGAAGGAGAGTTTGTCGTAACCTCACCGTGGTAGGTTCGTATCTTCGTGTCGTTTCTGTAGAAGAGGACAGAGCTAGAGGTAAGTGGAGGTTCAGTTGATCGCGTAGGACGTTTGGCGTAACCACGGTTGTAGGTTCAGTTGTTTGTGTCGTTTCTGTAGAAGAGGCAGTAGTTGTAAGTGGAGGTTCAGTTGTAGGTGAGTTTGTTGTAACCACGGTTGTAGGTTCAGTTGTTTGTGTCGTTTCTGTAGAAGAGGCAGTAGTTGTAAGTGGAGGTTCAGTTGTAGGTGAGTTTGTTGATTCAGTTGTTTGTGTATTTTCTGTAGAAGAGGCAGTAGTTGGAAGTGGAGTTGCAGTTGTAGGTGAGTTTGTCGTAACCACAGTTGTAGGTTCAGT
This sequence comes from Sinocyclocheilus anophthalmus, assembly GCA_018155175.1. NCBI lineage: Eukaryota > Metazoa > Chordata > Actinopteri > Cypriniformes > Cyprinidae > Sinocyclocheilus > Sinocyclocheilus anophthalmus. Next base: position 63,176 of record JADLZN010000053.1, read on the forward strand.
TGTTCGTGTCGTTTCTGTAGAAGAGGCGGTAGTTGGAAGTGGAGTTCCAGTTGTAGCTGAGGCTGTTGTAACAACAGTTGTAGGTTCAGTTGTTTGTATCGTGTCTGTAGAAGAGGGAGCAGTTGGAAGTGGAGTTGCAGTTGCAGTTGTAGGTAAGGTTGTTGTAACCACAATTGTAGGTTCAGATATTCGTGTCGTTTCTGTAGAAGAGGCAGTAGTTGTAAGTGGAGGTTCAGTTGTAGGTGAGTTTGTCGTAACCACAGTTGTAGGTTCAGTTATTCGTGTCGTTTCTGTAGAAGAGGCAGTAGTTGTAAGTGGAGTTGCAGTTGTAGGTGAGTTTGTCGTAACCACAGTTGTAGCTTCAGTTGTTTGTGTCGTTTCTGTAGAAGAGGCAGTAATTGGAAGTGGAGTGTGCAGTTGAGGTGGAGTTTGTCGTAACTACAGTTGTTGATTCAGTTGCTTGTGTCGTTTCTGTAGAAGAGGCAGTAGTTGTAAGTGGAGTTGCAGTTGTAGGTGAGTTTGTCGTAACCACAGTTGTAGGTTCAGTTGTTGGAAGACCTTCAAGGAGTTCAGAGATTTCTCGGATTTGCTTAATTATTTTTATCGTGATTCATGCGTAGTTGTTTATTTTCTAGTCCACACACTGCTCCTTGATTTTGTGGATCTATGCTTTTTTTTTTTTTTCCTTTTTTTTTTTTTTTTTTTTTGCTTTTTTTGTTGTGACTTTGGTATTTTGATTTTTTATGCGTTTCGTAGAAGGAGGCAGTAGTTGGAAGTGGAGGTGCAGCTTGCTAGGGAGTTTGTCAGTAACCACAGTGTTGATTCAGTGCTTGTGGCGTTCTGTGAAGAGGCAGTAGATGAAGTGGAGTGTAGTTGTAGGTGAGTTTGACGTAACCACAGTGTGTAGGTTCGGCGTGTTGTGCACCCGTTTCTGTAGAGAGGCTAGGTAGTGCGAAGCTTGGGTTGCTGCTTGTACGGCTCGAGTTTGTCGCTAACCAGCGCGTTGAGGTTCACGTTGTTTGTGCGTTCAGTAGAAGAAGGCAGTAGTTGGAAGAGTTTAGAGTTGCAGTTGTAGGTGAGTGGTCATAACCACGTTGAAGGCAGGTTTGGTGCGCTTTCAGCGTAGAAGAGGCAGTAGTTGGAAGTTGAGTTGCAGTTGTAGGTGAGTTTGTCGTAACCACAGTTGTAGGTCCAGTTGTTTGTGCCGTTTCCGTAGAAGAGGCAGTAGTTGGAAGTGGAGTTGCAGTTGTAGGTGAGTTTGTTGTAACCACAGTTGTAGGTTCAGTTGTTTGTGCCGTTTCTGTAGAAGAGCCAGTAGTTGGAAGTGGAATTGCAGTTGTAGGTGAGTTTGTCGTAACCACAGTTGTAGCTTCAGTTGTTTGTGTCGTTTCTGTAGAAGAGCCAGTAGTTGGAAGTGGAGTTGCAGTTGTAGGTGAGTTTGTCGTAACCACAGTTGTAGCTTCAGTTGTTTGTGTCGTTTCTGTAGAAGAGGCAGTAATTGGAAGTGGAGTTGCAGTTGTAGGTGAGTTTGTTGTAACCAGGGTAGGTTCGATTGTTTGTGACGTTTTCTGTACGATAGAGGCACACGAGTAGTTGGAAGTGGAGTTGTAGTTGTAGGTGAGTTTGTCGTAACCACAGTTGTAGGTTCAGTTGTTCGTGTCGTTTCTGTAGAAGAGGCGGTAGTTGGAAGTGGAGTTCCAGTTGTAGCTGAGGCTGTTGTAACAACAGTTGTAGGTTCAGTTGTTTGTGTCGTTTTTGTAGAAGAGGCAGTAGTTGGAAGTGGAGTTGTAGTTGTAGGTGAGTTTGTCGTAACCACAGTTGTAGGTCCAGTTGTTTGTGCCGTTTCCGTAGAAGAGGCAGTAGTTGGAAGTGGAGTTGCAGTTGTAGGTGAGTTTGTCGTAACGCCAAAGGTGTTGATTCAGTTGCTTGTGTCGTTTCTGTAGAAGAGGCAGTAGTTGGAAGTGGAGTTGTAGTTGTAGGTGAGTTTGTCGTAACCACGGTTGTAGGTTCAGTTGTTTGTGTCGTTTCTGTAGAAGAGCCAGTAGTTGGAAGTGGAATTGCAGTTGTAGGTGAGTTTGTCGTAATCACTGTTGTGTATTTTCTGTAGAAGAGGGCCAGGGGTAGTTGGAAGTGAGTGCAGTTGTAGGTGAGTTGGTAGAGACAACAGTTGTCGGTTCGCAGTTGTTTGTGCCGTTTCTGTAGAAGAGCCAGTAGTTGGAAGTGGAATTGCAGTTGTAGGTGAGTTTGTCGTAACCACAGTTGTAGGTTCAGTTGTTTGTGCCGTTTCCGTAGAAGAGGCAGTATTTGGAAGTGGAGTTGCAGTTGTAGGTGAGTTTGTCGTAACCACAGTTGTAGGTTCAGTTGTTTGTGCCGTTTCTGTAGAAGAGGCAGTAGTTGGAAGTGGAGTTGCAGTTGTAGGTGAGTTTGTCGTAACCACAGTTGTAGGTTCAGTTGTTTGTGCCGTTTCTGTAGAAGAGCCAGTAGAATAAAAAAAAAAAAAAATAGACGAACAATTAAATAACAACGTGTGATAGTGGAGGTATGCAGTTGTCGGAGAGTTCTGATTTAACAGCCGGGGTGTAGGTTTGCCCAGTTGTTTGTGTAGTTCTGTAGAAGAGACAGAGACGTGTTTTTTGTTTTTTTTTTAGTTTTTTTTTTTTTTTTTTGCTTTTCTGTTTTTTCTGGGATTTATCTTTTTTTTGTGCTTATACCCATCTTTGTCTTTTTTTTTTTCCTTTTTTTTCGAAGTGGAGTTGCAGTTGTAGATTCAGCTGGAGTTGTTGATGCTGGTGTTATTGTCACTGATGTTGTTTGAATAGTTGTGCTACATAATACTGTTGTTAAAAAATGAAAAGTAACATTCATTTTAGAGCAATTGTCACATGTAAATAAGTAATAAGAGATATAAAGAATTTGGATGATCAGTAGCTTACAGACCTAAAATTAACACTGCAATTATTTGTGCTTTTTTACTCATCTTGGTAGTTGTCAAATAGATCACCTGTAAACATATAATGCATAACATTAGCAAATATGTAAGTAATGGCATAATTTTTGGCATGTCAACGTAGTATTTTTTTTTTGTTTTGTTTGGTTGATACAATAACTGCCAGTTGCAAGCTCAACACACAATACAAAAACTATAATATACAACATAAAGGGGTCATAGTGCGTGCTGCTAAAAAGACCGAGTAATTTGTGTATGGTGTAATGGAAAATGTGTTTATGCGGTTTAAGGTTAAAAAAAAACATTATTTTCCACATACTGTACATTATTGTTTCTCCTCTATGCCCCGCCTTTCTGAAACGTGTCGATTTTTACAAAGCTCATCGGTCTGAAAAGCGAAGTGTGCTGTGATTGGCCAACTATCCAGTGCGTTGGATTGGCCGAATACCTCAAGCGTGTGACGGAAAGTTACGCCCCTCACCATACTGTGATGCCTGTCGCGTCCGGTAGGAGCGACGAGCCAAAAACATTAAAACCCATTATAATTAAAAAACGAGGCATTTGTTGCATCCAGTGGGGACATAAGACGAATTGCTATACTGTCTTTTACCGCGTTGCGGTGGCCATCACACCGGCATGTAAAACCATAAAAACCCATCGCTCTGCATTGTGATCGGAAGAAATGTCAAACACAGCAGCGCTACTTCATTACACTGCCCAAAACTCACGTTTGAATCATCAGTGGCAAATCCTTTAACTATAAATAGTCCTTACAGTCTGTGAGTCCAGAATACTAGAGGCATGGTGTTACCTCCAGGATCACGGAGACACGTCCTCTAGAAAATTTCGAGCACACATCTGACACATTTGGGATGAACTGTTACGAACATGTGTTGTCACACATCAAAGTTAATCTCTATGCATTTTCAGTCGTATGACTCCGTATTTGGACGAGCACCAACAAAGTAGGTTCGCCGTTTTACCAACGCACCACACACACTGCGCGGACTAGAGCTGAGCAGAGGAGTGCGACGGCCACATCTGAACGGCTGGCGACCCCGGCGCTGACACTGACACACATTCGTCCACGTTGAAAGCTGATCTGGCGATCCACAGCACTAAGTTTAAGTATTCCCTCAGCGACCAGCACAGAAAAGCTCTAGGCATGACGAAGCGGATCTCATCCTCTTTTGGAAGACCAAACAAAGTAGTTTCGCTTTCACAACGAAACACATCTAGGATCTTCACGACATTGGCGGCGCAGCGCAACAATGTATCTACAGAGACAACGAAAAAGTTACGCCTTCTTCGTGTGGCTTCAGTGAACATTTGGCGGTTGCTTATGCAAATATGATCCCACACATAGTGACTGTAGACTTGTGGGGGGTGTTAGTAACGAGCTCGTGTTAGGTAGTGTGCTGACTCTAACTTTTCGAAAGAATATATCTTTGATTTGAGACTGAGTCGTTGCAATTACAGATTTCGTTATGCAAAGAGCTTGTAACACTCCAAACCCCCCCCCCCCCCAAAGCGAAAGGAACAATTTAATCGCATCATATGACCCCTTTAACAACCAATCTAATCCTACATCATAAAAACAATACCAGTGTCAGTGACAGTCCAGGGAAAAAACAAACTAATAATAAAAACACCCTCTTTCCAGATGACTTCTTTTCATAAAAGATTGTTTTCCGTAAAGTAATGATGATTTGTCATTTTTGCACAGTTCACATAACTGAAGATGATAGTAGTTATCATGAATAACAAAAAATGAGGGAAGAATTACACTACCATGCAAAAGTTTAAGGTCAGCCATATTTTTAAAAAATATTTTTTAAATGTATCTTATGCTCATCAAGACTGCATTTCTTAAAAACATAGTCAACACAATGCTACAGTGAAATATTATTACAGTGTAAAATAGCTGTTTGCTTGTGAACTCTCTTGCTTAACCTGTAGACTGTAGTTTCTGTGTGGATGGCGCAACCTGTATTTTCAGCTGCTCATCCCTACAAGTCTTCAGGTCTACATGCGCTGCAGAAACATCAGTTGAATATGCATGTCACGTGCCCGCATGAAAATAACAATGTTCTGACTGTGCCATCAGATGTGAACGCAAGTCGCATGCTGCCATTCAAATGCAAGTGGAAATTGCCAGGCGTTCAATCAAATTTCAATGCACGACAGGCGTACTGAAGGAAAAGTATTAATTTCTTTTTTTTTTTATTGCACTGATTCCAAATTTTTGAATGGTAGTGTAGATAAGAACATAAATCAAAATAATGAAAGAAATGAATTAGAAATGCCTTTTTTTCCAACATCAAGAGTATTAAATATGCACTGTTAAGTACATACATTTTAAAATGTAAAACATTATTAGACTTCATCATGCTTTCCTTATGTTTCATAGCTATTCATTTTTTATGTATTATTGTACCCTATTTCATTTATTTTTTTTATCTTTAACGTCTGAGGAAATTTACAAAGATAACTCCAACTGCATCTTGACCTTTAAACAATTTCAAATATTTTTACTTAAGCACTCATTCTTGCTGCTGAAGTGTCAGCCATTTATTAAATGTGTTTGGTGCACAAGGTGTGCTTTTGTTTAACCCTTATATAATACATTTATTTGTATAGCGCTTTATACAATTATTTCATAGCAGCTCTACCGAAATAAGCAGGAAAATTATGGAATTACTTAAATTTCAGCCCTTAAAGCAGTTCTACAGAAGTCAATGGTCATTATTCAGCTTTTTTCTGTGTTAAAAATAAATGAATAATGCTAAATATATATAATACTAAAATCATAAATTCAATTATAACAAATAATCTCAGAAACTATTTATATATGGTTATGAGTATAAATCAGAATGGATGGCTATAGTCATACGCAAACAAGTCAAACTCACCCAATCCATTTTGTACCTCAGTACAATTTCTTACAAGTGAAGTTGTAAGTCCCTTGATAAGAGCAGGTAAACTCATGCTCTCCTCAAAGTCCATGTTTATATTAGCTCTGTTTCGAGTCACATGACACAAATCACATAGTTGTCAGTCTAAGTGGTGGTGCATTGTTAATCCATTCCATCTTTAACCAAACTGGTTATACCTACGTATCCAACAATGCATTCCTCCCTAAGCATGCAGTCTTAAGAAATGTTGACGTTGAAACCAAGTGTTAATGGAGTGTTAAGCAAGTGTTAACTCATATTGTAGACTGCTATAACAGTGTAACAGTGTATTGATTGTTGATCATTCATTGCATGTTAATTGCAAACATAATGTAATACCTTTTAGAACAATGTCTTGCCAAACTTCTGTGTTTATTTCTTGTGTTGAACACATTGGACCCCATTGGCTTTCATTGTCTGTACAAATAAACACTAAATGCACAATGTGAGAGTTTGAAATGACATGAGGGTGAGTAAATGATTACAGAATTATTATAGTTTGATAAACTATGCCTTTCATTATGGCACAATGAACTGCTTGCGAAGACGAAACAAGGAGGAAAAAACAAATCCAAGATGACGGAAAATCAAGTTGCTGCTTTAACTGAGTTGTGTTTATTGAGAGTTCATCTGGTCATGAGGTTTTGTTGCCGAGATGAGGAACTGATATCACAAATCTTTCAAAGTTCTAGACGGGTGTACTGTTACTTCCACTTCAGTCAAAAATCTGGGTGTTATATTAGACAGCAACTTGTCTTTTGAAAACCATATTTCCCATGTTACAAAAACAGCATTCTTCCATCTTAGAAACATTGCCAAGTTACGAAACATGATACCTGTTTCTGATGCAGAAAAGCTAGTTCATGCATTCATGACCTCTAGACTGGACTATTGTAATGCACTGCTAGCTGGTTGTCCTGCATCTACAATAAACAGTAGCTGAGGTAGCTCCACCAAAAATGCAGCGGCTAGTCAGTCCTTTACACGGTCAAGAAAAATGATCATATTACCCCAATTCGTACATGTACGCTTGCATGGCTACTGTAAGTTCCGTAGCAGTTACTATATAGTAAATTACTGCATAAGGCCCACCTTACAGGGTTAGCTCCCTGTCGTACTCGCTAAACTAGTCTTTATGACAGACGCTACAATCCATCACCGATCCCTAAGGTCCTTCAAATTTGGACTTTTGGTAGTACCTAGGATAGTAAAGTCCACTAAAGGAGGTAGAGCTTTGTCGCATTTGGCTCCCAAACTCTGGAATAGCCTTCCTGATAACGTTCGGGGTTCAGACACACTCTCTCTGTTTAAATCTAGATTAAAGACACATCTCTTTGGCCAAGCATTCAAATTCAGCATTCTTATTCTTTAGTTTGGGTTAAACAAATCAATTTTGCTTGGTTGGGTGGTAAACAGCACGCATACGCAGTAGATTCTTATGGTTGTTCGTTTTCTGCTGGGAGTTAACATCCCGTGGTACCAACTAGGACTTTCACACAAGCCTTCAGTCTGGATCGCGAGAAACCTGAGAAGGCCCGACTGACGGGCACCACCCCCTTCAATGACGCGGACCTCTAGATGACTTGCACCCAACCCTGAAACAACATACACAACTACCACATTTTGCTATAAGTTTGAAAAATATGGACATGACCGGGATAAGTTTTGGTGATGCAATATTGCCCATTGTGTTTACATGCATGTTTGTTTACATAAAAAAATGAAGTTTGATTTTTGGCCTTTCAGTTTGTGCTCCTGTGTTTTAGATCATCAGATCCAACAGTCTACAAGCTTACATAATCTGTGAGGTGTTTGCATATCTGTCTATCTATCTGCTAAAGGAATATGGTCAATCCGAATGTGCTTTTTTCAATCTAAAAATATTTAATCTGACATATTGTACATATATCAATATGATCATATATCAAGATTTTATAGCAGCTTACACATGAGGAAAATCACAAGCAATTTGTAGTTGGAACCAACAATATTCCTAGAACACAATTTTAAAATGAAAATACAAGCGACAAAAGAGGTGAAATAATATAAAGAGCAAAAGGTTTTGCACGTTATTGTTTATATGCATAGATGATTTTCATTTATAGACATTGCATAATTTAAACCTGTGGCACTACAACAAATAGAATAACCATACACTATTTCTATGTACAACCTTTAATATATTTGATACATTGTTGAAATGAAAGTTAGTCTTAATTAACTAGCCCCACACATGAAATATCCCCTGGCTCTTCCAATCTTATTTTGTGCGACGCCTTGTTCAGTCTTTGTTGTTGTAGTGTGGCGGAGTGTGTGCACTTAGTCATATGATCTGCTTGACTCGGTAGACGCAACTAAAAAACATTTTCCAGCTCTACATTCCTGTATATTTCACAGAGTCTGTCTCCATGATATGCCGTTTAGCAGGAAGTTTCTGTTTTTGGCTCGTCCACATTGTGATCGAAGAGACCATAATAATATCTGCCCACTCTATGACTTCACACACTTGGCTTTGTAAGCTTCAGTGTAGATGAACCGTTTCATGTCTTGAACGTTGTTGCAGCACTGTGACTTGATTAACCAATGGGTAATTAAAGGTGATTGTTGTTAACACCACACAGGGACATTTGAATGTGCTGAAGACATAGAGAACAGTGGGGCTTTGTCAGCTGAGTTCCGCAGAGGTTACTCTGCACGTTTCTGCTACACGTCTGATGGTTTGGATGACAAATGGTGGAGGTGGTTAGCACCTAGCTGGTGTTGAAGATATGGTGGTATTAGGCCAGGTATGTCTTCGCATGCACGGTACCCTCCGGAATCAGACATGTTAAGCCGGTTGAAGTTAATATATTCCAACCACACGATTGAGCCTCTGTGTCAAGAGCTAATGGCAGCGCTCTCTCGACACTGCAGAAAGGTTTATGTCACTCCGTATTCAGAAACTTCTGGAGTCCCGTGATGGATTTTGAGTCATTGCTTGTGGCTGTAAGAGGAGATGGTGGTGGAGAAATTGGGTTTAAGGAGGTCTGAGTGTTCATTTTTTGGTTTTCCTGAGTGGTTGGAAACATTGAGGGCATGTTCATAGATGTGGATTTTGAATCAGATGTCACTGCTTGTCTTGAAACTGTTCCCTGTAAAGTAAAGAGAAAAGGAGAATGGTTGAATAAGAGACCCACACTGTTGGTTTTTACAGAAGAAGGCTTTGAACAGTTAATACCACTTAACTGGTTAACTATAGTAATTGTATATGGTTTAACATCACATTATATGTAATTTTACTGTGAAATACTATTAATTTAATGGTTTTTGCAATTAAAAATTAATTACCTAAAATCATTAAAAGGACAGAAGTCCCTGTGTGATGCATCACATATGAGAATATTTTATTTAAATAGTTTTGTATTTTCTGTTGTTTAGTTAATGTTTATTGTTATTTTAGTGTAGTGTATGTGACCCTGTGCACTGTCTATATATTGGGCATGTTTTATGGAAAGGCCATATAACTTTCTATTTGACAACCTGCATTATTTTAATTATCAGTATATTTTAAGCTAAAATGCTCATCTTTGTAGTTCAGGTAGCTCAAGATGGTTAGAGGTGGTTATTAGAAAAGAGATTTAAATATTGGTCAATATTGTTCTGTTGAGAGATTTAAGTATTGGTCGAAATTGTTCTATTAAGGTTCAAGTTTCAAGTTTAGTTGCACCATTAAAACAGAGACAGCTGACCAAAGTGCTTTACAACTTCAACTAAAAGAAGCAAAAGAGTGATGCATTTTGGACCAATTGAAGACGGCCAAAGAAGTGGCATTCATTCCACAATACAATGAGTTACAGTAATCTAAACATGATGAAAAAAAAACATGAATCACTCTTTCAAAGTCTTGAAAAGAAAGAAAAGGCTTGATTTTAGAAAGAAGATGGAGATTAAAGAAGCAAGATCTAACCACTGAATTTACTTGCTTATCAAATTTCAACTCGCTGTCAATCAAGACAATCAAGAAAATGTATTAATAGATTTCAATATTGGTCAATATTGTTCTCTGAAGTGATTTAAATATTGGTTGGTTTTGTTCTATTAAGAGCATTAATTATGGGTCAGTTTTCTTATATTAAGTGATTCAAATGTCAGCTGTTTTGTTGTCAGCAAGAGTAAGCATTTCTCAAAAAGTATTAATGAAAATATGGCTGTTTGTCGCAAGGTGTATTCTGAAGAAGTCTGAAAACTCTGATGCTCGTTCAAATGCATGATGATTCAAAATTACAGTATGACTTGTGGTTTGCTTATGCAGTTTGTGCATGTTGTGAAGAGAACAGTGCCTGAGTTTGCAGATGGTTGGAAACCAGCGTTGCTGTTGTTGTAGATGTTCCATGTAGAGTTGATGCTCTGAAAGCAGTTACAGAAGACACATCAGGGGATGGAAATGAAGATCCTGTAGTTGTCGTAGTCGCAATCGTTGCAGTTGTCGATTCAGAAAATGCTGTCTGCTTCGTGACACTACTGTTGGTGAAAATTTTGGTTGTTGGCTCAGGGTTTTGGGTACCAGATAATGTTCCAGCAGTCCAAGAAATGGATATATTGCTGTCGGAGGTTTGCTCTACATCATTCTTTGTATTGGAATCAATGGTGGTAATGAAATCATTGTTTGCATGAATTGAAGTCATTGCTGGTGTCTCAGATGTTGTTGATGTGTCCGTGCGAGTTGTTTTAGCGCTTCCTGTTGAACTAATCCCATGTGCAGTGGCATTGGTTAAGAGCTCCATTTTTTGAGTGGCAGTGCTTTGGTGGTTTGATGTTGAGTCAGAAGTGTCACTAAGAGTCATTGTCGATTCATTTGAAGTGATGGACACTTGAGTATGGTCTGATAACTCAAGCTGTTGTGTTGTTGTCGCAGTGGAGTATGATGTTCCAGAAAACACATCAGGGGATGGAAATGAAGATCCTTTAGTTGTCGTAGTCACAATCGTTGCAGTTGTCGATTCAGAAAATACCGTCTGATTCGTGTCACTACTTTTGGTTGAAGATTTGGTTGTTGGTTCAGGTTTTTGGGTACCAGATAATGTTCCAGCAGTCCAAGCATTTGATGTATTGCTGTCTGAGGATTGCTCTACATCATTCTGTGTATTGGAATCAATTATGGTAATGGAATCATTGGTTGCATGATTTGAAGTCAGTGTAGTTGTCTGAGATGTTGTTGATGTGTCCATACTAGTTGTTTTAGTGCGTCCTGCCGAACTGATCTCTTGTGCAGTGGCATTGGTTAAGGGCTCCATTTTTTGAGTAACAGTGCTTTGGTGGTTTGATGTTGAGTCAGAAGTGTCACTAAGAGTCATTGTCGATTCATTTGAAGTGATGGACACTTGAGTATGGTCTGATAACTCAAGCTGTTGTGTTGTTGTCGCAGTGGAGTATGATGTTCCAGAAGACACATCAGGGGACGGAAATGAAGATCCTGTAGTTGTCGTAGTCACAATCGTTGCAGTTGTCGATTCAGAAAATGCCATCTGCATCATGACACTACTGTTGGTGAAATTTTCGGTTGTTGGCTCAGGGTTTTGGGTACCAGTTAATGTTCCAGCAGTCCAAGAAATTGATATATTGCTGTGTGATGTTTGCTCTACATCATTCTGTGTATTGGAATCAATGGTGGTAATTGAATCATTGATTGCATGAATTGAAGTCATTGCTGGTGTTTCAGATGTTGTTGATATGTCCATGCTAGTTGTTTTAGCACTTCCTGTTGAACTGATCCCATGTGCAGTGGTATTCTTTAAGGGCTCCATTTTTTGAATGGCAATGCTTTGGAGGTTTGATGTTGAGTAAGAAGTGTCGCTGAGAGAAGTGTTCTTCAGTTGTGTAGTTGCTTGAATGGCAGGGTAAGACTCGGTTGTACTTGTAGTTGAGAGGGGATTTGGTTCTGAGGTTGTTGTAGAGATGGATGAACTTGAGTCTGGAGTTGTTGTAGAGGAAATCATTGTCATTGTCAATTTATTTGATGTGATGGAGCCTTGAGTATGGTCTGATGACTCAAGCTGTTGTGTTGTTGTCGCAGTGGAGTATGATGTTCCAGAAGATGCATCTGAGGATGTAAATGAAGCTACTGTAGTTGTTGTAGGTGCAATCATTGTTGTCGATTCAGAAAATGCTGTCTGCTTTGTGACACTACTGTTGGTTGAAGATTTGGTTGTTGGTTCAGGTTTTTGGGTACCAGATAATGTTCCAGCAGTCCAAGCATTTGATGTATTGCTGTCTGAGGATTGCTCTACATCATTCTGTGTATTGGAATCAATGATGGTAATGGAATCATTGGTTGCATGAATTGGAGTCAGTGTAGTTGTCTCAGATGTTGTTGATGTGTCCGTACTAGTTGTTTTAGTGCTTCCTGTCGAACTAATCTCTTGTGCAGTGGCATTGGTTAAGGGCTCCATTTTTTGAGTAGCAGTGCTTTGGTCATTTGATGGTGAGTCAGAAGTGTCACTCAGAGAAGTGTTCTTCAGTGGTGTAGTTGCTTGAATGGCAGAGTAAGACTCTGTTGTACTTGTAGTTGAGAGGGGATTTGGTTCTTTGGTTGTTGTGAAGATGGATGAACTTGATTCTGGAGTTGTTGAAGGGGAAATCATTGTTGTTTTCAATTTATTTGATGTGATGGACTCTTGAGTATGGTCTGATGACTCAAGCTGTTGTGTTGCTGTCGCAGTGGAGTATGATGTTCCAGAAGACACATCAGGGGACGGAAATAAAGATCCTGTAGTTGTCGTAGTCACAATCGTTGCAGTTGTCGATTCAGAAAATGCCATCTGCATCATGACACTACTGTTGGTGAAATTTTCAGTTGTTGGCTCATGGTTTTGGGTACCAGTTAAATTTCCAGCAGTCCAAGAAATGGATATATTGCTGTGTGATGTTTGCTCTACATCATTCTGTGTATTGGAATCAATGGTGGTAATTGAATCATTGATTGCATGAATTGAAGTCATTGCTGGTGTTTCAGATGTTGTTGATGTGTCCATGCTAGTTGTTTTAGCACTTCCTGTTGAACTGATCCCATGTGCAGTGGCATTGTTTAAGGGCTCCATTGTTTGAGTGGCAGTGCTTTGGAGGTTTGATGTTGAGTAAGAAGTGTCGCTGAGAGAAGTGTTCTTCAGTTGTGTAGTTGCTTGAATGGCAGGGTAAGACTCGGTTGTACTTGTAGTTGAGAGGGGATTTGGTTCTGAGGTTGTTGTGAAGATGGATGAATTTGAGTCTGGAGTTGTGGTAGGGGAAAACATTGTCGTTGTCAATTTATTTGATGTGATGGAGCCTTGAGTATGGTCTGATGACTCAAGCTGTTGTGTTGATGTCGCAGTGGAGTATGATGTTCCAGAAGATGCATCTGGGGATGGAAATGAAGATCCTGTAGTTGTCGTAGTCACAATCGTTGCAGTTGTCGATTCAGAAAATACCGTCTGATTCGTGTCACTACTTTTGGTTGAAGATTTGGTTGTTGGTTCAGGTTTTTGGGTACCAGATAATGTTCCAGCAGTCCAAGCGATTGATGTATTAGTGTCTGAGGATTGCTCTACATCATTCTGTGTATTGGAATCAATGAGGGTAATGGAATCATTGGTTGCATGAATTGAAGTCAGTGTAGTTGTCTGAGATGTTGTTGATGTGTCCATACTAGTTGTTTTAGTGCGTCCTGCCGAACTGATCTCTTGTGCAGTGGCATTGGTTAAGGGCTCCATTTTTTGAGTAACAGTGCTTTGGTGGTTTGATGTTGAGTCAGAAGTGTCACTAAGAGTCATTGTTGATTCATTTGAAGTGATGGACACTTGAGTATGGTCTGATAACTCAAGCTGTTGCGTTGTTGTCGCAGTGGAGTATGATGTTCCAAAAAACACATCAGGGGATGGAAATGAAGATCCTTTAGTTGTCGTAGTCGCAATCGTTGCAGTTGTCGATTCAGAAAATGCCGTCTGCTTCGTGTCACTACTTTTGGTTGAAGATTTGGTTGTTGGTTCAGGTTTTTGGGAACCAGATAATGTTCCAGCAGTCCAAGAAATGGATATATTGCTGTCGGAGGTTTGCTCTACATCATTCTGTGTATTGGAATCAATGGTGGTAATGAAATCATTGTTTGCATGAATTGAAGTCAGTGTAGGTGTCCCAGACGTTGTTGATGTGTCCATGCTAGTTGTTTTAGCACTTCCTGTTGAACTGATCCTATGTGCAGTGGCATTGGTTAAGAGCCTCATTTTTTGAGTGGCAGTGCTTTGGTGGTTTGATGTTGAGTCAGAAATGTCACTAAGAGTCATTGTCGATTCATTTGAAGTGATGGACCCTTGAGTATGGTCTGATGACTCAAGCTGTTGTGTTGTTGTTGCAGTGGAGTATGATGTTCCAGAAGACACATCAGGGAACGGAAATGAAGATCCTGTAGTTGTCGTAGTCGCAATCGTTGCGCACATGTTGGTCCCAAATCCGAACGAAGGCATCTGCTTCGTGACACTACTGTTGATGAAAATTTCGGTTGTTGGCTCAGGGTTTTGGGTACCAGTTAATGTTCCAGCAGTCCAAGAAATGGATATATTGCTGTGTGATGTTTGCTCTACATCCTTCTGTTTATTGGAATCAATGGTGGTAATTGAATCATTGTTTGCATGAATTGAAGTCATTGCAGGGGTCTCAGATGTTGTTGATGTGTCCATACTAGTTGTTTTAGCACTTCCTGTTGAACTGATCCCATGTGCAGTGGCATTGTTTAAGGGCTCCATTGTTTGAATGGCAGTGCTTTGGTGGTTTGATGTTGAGTCAGAAGTGTCGCTGAGAGTAGTGTTCTGCAGTTGTGTAGTTGCTTGAATGGCGGGGTAAGACTCGGTTGTACTTGTAGTTGAGAGGGGATTTGGTTCTGAGATTGTTGTGAAGATGGATGAACTTGAGTCTGGAGTTGTTGAAGGGGAAATCATTGTTGTTTTCAATTTATTTGATGTGATGGACTCTTGAGTATGGTCTGATGACTCAAGCTGTTGTGTTGCTGTCGCAGTGGAGTATGATGTTCCAGAAGACACATCAGAAGACGGAAATGAAGATCCTGTATTTGACGTAGTCGCAATCGTTGAATGTGTCGATTCAGAAAATGCAGTCTGCTTCGTGTCACTACTTTTGGTTGAAGATTTGGTTGTTGGTTCAGGTTTTTGGGTACCAGATGATGTTCCAGCAGTCCAAGAAATGGATATATTGCTGTTTGAGGTTTGCTCTACATCATTCTGTGTATTGGAATCAATGGTGGTAATGGAATCATTGTTTGCATGAATTGAAGTCAGTGTAGGTGTCTCAGATGTTGTTGATGTGTCCATGCTAGTTGTTTTAGCACTTCCTGTTGAACTGATCCCATGTGCAGTGGCATTGGTTAAGAGCTCCATTTTTTGAGTAGCAGTGCTTTGGTCATTTGATGGTGAGTCAGAAGTGTCACTCAGAGAAGTGTTCTTCAGTGGTGTAGTTGCTTGAATGGCAGAGTAAGACTCTGTTGTACTTGTAGTTGAGAGGGGATTTGGTTCTTTGGTTGTTGTGAAGATGGATGAACTTGATTCTGGAGTTGTTGAAGGGGAAATCATTGTTGTTGTCCATTTATTTAATGTAATGGAGACTTTAGTATGGTCTGATAACTCAAGCTGTTGTGTTGTTGTCGCAGTGGAGTATGATGTTCCAGAAGACACATCAGGGGACGGAAATAAAGATCCTGTAGTTGTCGTAGTCACAATCGTTTCAGTTGTCGATTCAGAAAATGCCATCTGCATCATGACACTACTGTTGGTGAAATTTTCAGTTGTTGGCTCATGGTTTTGGGTACCAGTTAAATTTCCAGCAGTCCAAGAAATGGATATATTGCTGTGTGATGTTTGCTCTACATCATTCTGTGTATTGGAATCAATGGTGGTAATTGAATCATTGATTGCATGAATTGAAGTCATTGCTGGTGTTTCAGATATTGTTGATGTGTCCATGCTAGTTGTTTTAGCACTTCCTGTTGAACTGATCCCATGTGCAGTGGCATTGTTTAAGGGCTCCATTGTTTGAGTGGCAGTGCTTTGGAGGTTTGATGTTGAGTAAGAAGTGTCGCTGAGAGAAGTGTTCTTCAGTTGTGTAGTTGCTTGAATGGCAGGGTAAGACTCGGTTGTACTTGTAGTTGAGAGGGGATTTGGTTCTTTGGTTGTTGTGAAGATGGATGAACTTGAGTCTGGAGTTGTTGAAGGGGAAATCAATGTTGTTGTCAGTTTATTTGATGTGATGGAGCCTTGAGTATGGTCTGATGACTCAAGCTGTTGTGTTGTTGTCGCAGTGGAGTATGATGTTCCAGAAGATGCATCTGAGGATGGAAATGAAGATACTGTAGTTGTTGTAGGTGCAATCATTGTTGTCGATTCAGAAAATGCTGTCTGCTTTGTGACACTACTGTTGGTTGAAGATTTGGTTGTTGGTTCAGGTTTTTGGGTACCAGATAATGTTCCAGCAGTCCAAGCGATTGATGTATTAGTGTCTGAGGATTGCTCTACATCATTCTGTGTATTGGAATCAATGAGGGTAATGGAATCATTGGTTGCATGAATTGAAGTCAGTGTAGTTGTCTGAGATGTTGTTGATGTGTCCATACTAGTTGTTTTAGCACTTCCTGTTGAACTGATCCCATCTTCATTGTTTAAGGGCTCCATTGTTTGAATGGCAGTGCTTTGGTGGTTTGATGTTGAGTCAGAAGTGTCACTAAGAGTCATTGTTGATTCATTTGAAGTGATGGACACTTGAGTATGGTCTGATAACTCAAGCTGTTGCGTTGTTGTCGCAGTGGAGTATGATGTTCCAAAAAACACATCAGGGGATGGAAATGAAGATCCTTTAGTTGTCGTAGTCGCAATCGTTGCAGTTGTCGATTCAGAAAATGCCGTCTGCTTAGTGTCACTACTTTTGGTTGAAGATTTGGTTGTTGGTTCAGGTTTTTGGGAACCAGATAATGTTCCAGCAGTCCAAGAAATGGATATATTGCTGTCGGAGGTTTGCTCTACATCATTCTGTGTATTGGAATCCATGGTGGTAATGAAATCATTGTTTGCATGAATTGAAGTCAGTGTAGGTGTCCCAGACGTTGTTGATGTGTCCATGCTAGTTGTTTTAGCACTTCCTGTTGAACTGATCCTATGTGCAGTGGCATTGGTTAAGAGCCTCATTTTTTGAGTGGCAGTGCTTTGGTGGTTTGATGTTGAGTCAGAAGTGTCACTAAGAGTCATTGTCGATTCATTTGAAGTGATGGAGACTTGAGTATGGTCTGATGACTCAATATTTTGTGTTGTTGTCGCAGTGGAGTATGATCTTCCAAAAGACACATCAGGGAACGGAAATGAATATCCTGTAGTTGTCGTAGTCGCAATCGTTGCAGTTGTCAATTCAGAAAATGCCATCTGCTTCGTGACACTACTGTTGATGAAAATTTCGGTTGTTGGCTCAGGGTTTTGGGTACCAGTTAATGTTCCAGCAGTCCAAGAAATTGATATATTGCTGTGTGATGTTTGCTCTACATCCTTCTGTTTATTGGAATCAATGGTGGTAATTGAATCATTGTTTGCATGAATTGAAGTCATTGCAGGGGTCTCAGATGTTGTTGATGTGTCCATACTAGTTGTTTTAGCACTTCCTGTTGAACTGATCCCATGTGCAGTGGCATTGTTTAAGGGCTCCATTGTTTGAATGGCAGTGCTTTGGTGGTTTGATGTTGAGTCAGAAGTGTCGCTGAGAGTAGTGTTCTTCAGTTGTGTAGTTGCTTGAATGGCGGGGTAAGACTCGGTTGTACTTGTAGTTGAGAGGGGATTTGGTTCTGAGATTGTTGTGAAGATGGATGAACTTGAGTCTGGAGTTGTTGAAGGGGAAATCATTGTTGTTTTCAATTTATTTGATGTGATGGACTCTTGAGTATGGTCTGATGACTCAAGCTGTTGTGTTGCTGTCGCAGTGGAGTATGATGTTCCAGAAGACACATCAGAAGACGGAAATGAAGATCCTGTATTTGACGTAGTCGCAATCGTTGAATGTGTCGATTCAGAAAATGCCGTCTGCTTCGTGTCACTACTTTTGGTTGAAGATTTGGTTGTTGGTTCAGGTTTTTGGGTACCAGATGATGTTCCAGCAGTCCAAGAAATGGATATATTGCTGTTTGAGGTTTGCTCTACAACATTCTGTGTATTGGAATCAATGGTGGTAATGGAATCATTGTTTGCATGAATTGAAGTCAGTGTAGGTGTCTCAGATGTTGTTGATGTGTCCATGCTAGTTGTTTTAGCACTTCCTGTTGAACTGATCCCATGTGCAGTGGCATTGGTTAAGAGCTCCATTTTTTGCGTGGCAGTGCTTTGGTGGTTTGATGTTGAGTCAGAAGTGTCACTAAGAGTCATTGTCGATTCATTTGAAGTGATGTACACTTGAGTATTGTCTGATGACTCAAGCTGTTGTGTTGTTATCGCAGTGGAGTATGATGTTCCAGAAGACACATCAGGGGACGGAAATAAAGATCCTGTAGTTGTCGTAGTCACAATTGTTGCAGTTGTCGATTCAGAAAATGCCATCTGCATCATGACACTACTGTTGGTGAAATTTTCGGTTGTTGGCTCAGGGTTTTGGGTACCAGTTAATGTTCCAGCAGTCCAAGAAATTGATATATTGCTGTGTGATGTTTGCTCTACATCATTCTGTGTATTGGAATCAATGGTGGTAATTGAATCATTGATTGCATGAATTAAAGTCAGTGTAGGTGTCTCAGATGTTGTTGATGTGTCCGTGCTAGTTGTTTTAGCACTTTCTGTTGAACTGATCCCATGTGCAGTAGCATTGGTTAAGGGCTCCATTTTTTGAGTTGCAGTGCTTTGGTGATTTGATGGTGAGTCAGAAGTGTCACTAAGAGAAGTGTTCTTCAGTGGTGTAGTTGCTTGAATGGCAGAGTAAGACTCGGTTGTTTTTGTAGTTGAGAGGGGATTTGGTTCTGAGGTTGTTGTGAAGATGGATAAATTTGAGTCTGGAGTTGTTGTAGGGGAAATCATTGTCGTTGTCAATTTATTTGATGTGATGGAGCCTTGAGTATGGTCTGATGACTCAAGCTGTTGTGTTGTTGTCGCAGTGGAGTATGATGTTCCAGAAGATGCATCTGAGGATGGAAATGAAGATACTGTAGTTGTTGTAGGTGCAATCATTGTTGTCGATTCAGAAAATGCTGTCTGCTTTGTGACACTACTCTTGGTTGAAGATTTGGTTGTTGGTTCAGGTTTTTGGGTACCAGATAATGTTCCAGCAGTCCAAGAAATGGATATATTGCTGCCTGAGGTTTGCTCTACATCATTTTGTGTATTGGAATCAATTATGGTAATGGAATCATTGGTTGCATGAATTGAAGTCAGTGTAGTTGTCTGAGATGTTGTTGATGTGTCCATACTAGTTGTTTTAGTGCTTCCTGCCGAACTGATCTCTTGTGCAGTGGCATTCGTTAAGGGCTCCATTTTTTGAGTAACAGTGCTTTGGTGATTTGATGGTGAGTCAGAAGTGTCACTAAGAGAAGTGTTCTTCAGTGGTGTAGTTGCTTGAATGGCAGAGTAAGACTCGGTTGTACTTGTAGTTGAGAGGGGATTTGGTTCTGAGGTTCTTGTGAAGATGGATGAACTTGAGTATGGACTTATTGTAAGGGAAATCATTGTCATTGTCAATTTATTTGATGTGATGGAGACTTGAGTATGGTCTGATGACTCAAGCTGTTGTGTTGCTGTCGCAGTGGAGTATAATGTTCCAGAAGATGCATCTGAGGATGGAAATGAAGCTACTGTAGTTGTTGTAGGTGCAATCATTGTTGTCGATTCAGAAAATGCTATCTGCTTCGTGTCACTACTGTTGGTTGAAGATTTGGTTGTTGGTTCAGGTTTTTGGGTACCAGATAATGTTCCAGCAGTCCAAGAAATGGATATATTGCTGTCTGAGGTTTGCTCTACATCATTCTGTGTATTGAAATCAATGGTGGTAATGGAATCATGGTTTGCATGAATTGAAGTCAGTGTAGGTGTCTCAGACGTTGTTGATGTGTCCATGCTAGTTGTTTTAGCACTTCCTGTTGAACTGATCCCATGTGCAATGGCATTGGTTAAGAGCTCCATTTTTTGAGTGGCAGTGCTTTGGTGGTTTGATGTTGAGTCAGAAGTGTCACTAAGAGTCATTGTCGATTCATTTGAAGTGATGGACACTTGAGTATGGTCTGATAACTCAAGCTGTTGTGTTGTTGTCGCAGTGGAGTATGATGTTCCAGAAGACACATCAGGGGACGGAAATGAAGATCCGGTAGTTGTCGTAGTCGCAATCGTTGCAGTTGTCGATTCAGAAAATGCCGTCTGCTTCGTGTCACTACTTTTGGTTGAAGATTTGGTTGTTGGTTCAGGTTTTTGGGTACCAGATAATGTTCCAGCAGTCCAAGAAATGGATATATTGCTGCCTGAGGTTTGCTCTACATCATTTTGTGTATTGGAATCAATGGTGGTAATTGAATCATTGATTGCATGAATTAAAGTCAGTGTAGGTGTCCCAGACGTTGTTAATGTGTCCATGCTAGTTGTTTTAGCACTTCCTGTTGAACTGATCCTATGTGCAGTGGCATTGGTTAAGAGCTCCATTTTTTGAGTGGCAGTGTTTTGGTGGTTTGATGTTGAGTCAGAAATGTCACTAAGAGTCATTGTCGATTCATTTGAAGTGATGGACCCTTGAGTATGGTCTGATGACTCAAGCTGTTGTGTTGTTGTTGCAGTGGAGTATGATGTTCCAGAAGATGCATGTGAGGATGGAAATGAAGATCCTGTAGTTGTTGTAGGCACAATAATTGTTGTCGATTCAGAAAATGCTGTCTGCTTTGTGTCACTACTGTTGGTTGAAGTTTCGGTTGTTGCTTCAAGTTTTTGTGTTCTAGTTAATGTTCCAGCAGTCCAAGCAATGGATATATTGCTGTGTGATGTTTGCTCTACATCATTCTGTGTATTGGAATCAATGGTGGTAATGGAATCATTGTTTGCATGAATTGAAGTCATTGCAGGTGTCTCAGATGTTGTTGATGTATCCGTGCTAGTTGTTTTAGGGCTTCCTTTCGAACTGATCCCACGTGCAGTGGCATTGGTTTTGGGCTCCATTTTTTGAGTTGCAGTGCTTTGGGGATTTGATGGTGAGTCAGAAGTGTAATTAAGAGAAGTGTTCTTTAGTGGTGTAGTTGCTTGAATGGCGGAGTAAGACTCGGTTGTACTTTTAGTTGAGAGGGGATTTGGTTCTGAGGTTGTTGTGAAGATGGATGAACTTGAGTCTGGAGTTGTTGAAGGGGAAATCAATGTTGTTGTCAATTTATTTGATGTGATGGAGACTTTAGTATGGTCTGATGACTCAAGCTTTTGTGTTGTTGTCACAGTGGAGTATGATGTTCCAGAAGACACATCAGAGGACGTAAATGAAGATCCTGTATTTGTCGTAGTCGCAATCATTGTTGTTGTCGATTCAGAAAATGCAGTCTGTTTCGTGTCACTACTTTTGTTTGAAGATTCGGTTGTTGGTTCAGGTTTTTGGGTACCAGATAATGTTCCAGCAGTCCAAGAAATGGATATATTGCTGCCTGAGGTTTGCTCTACATCATTTTGTGTATTGGAATCAATGGTGGTAATGGAATCATTGTTTGCATGAATTGAAGTCAGTGTAGGTGTCTCAGATGTTGTTGATCTGTCCGTGCTAGTTGTTTTAGCACTTCCTGTTGAACTGATCCCATCTTCATTGTTTAAGGGCTCCATTGTTTGAATTGCAGTTCTTTGAGAAACAGTCATGGAAATGTTTGGAGAATAACTGGCAGTAAAAGTAGAGGCAGTTTGGCAGCAGTCTGGAGGAAAGTAAGAATTCAAGATTCCTGCAAATAAAAACAGAAAATAGTTGTTGAAATACTTGTGATAGACAGGTACTGTTAATATTGCAAGTGATACTGTGAGAGGTATTATAAAAAAAGTTATTATATGACATGGAAATTCAGTATGAAATTCATACTCGCCAAAAGTACCAGTGAAAAGCTTGGACAGAATTGACCGAATTTGTGTTTTGATTTGATCTAAAAGCTTCTGATTATAATTAGTTTTGTAAATTGTGCCTACATATGACTGTTTGGTACTTTTTTCTGTTGCTTTTATGTAAGTTGCTTTGGATAAAAGTGTCTGCTAAACGCATAATTGTAAAATAGTTGTTAATGTTTTTATTTTAATGCATGTCACGTTTTGCTCATTAAATCATTCCCATACTTCCATTTGTGTTATTTCATTTTTTCATTATTTAAAAAAAATTGCTATAAAAGTTTGTTCAAACATTGGACTTTTCATGTATGTAAAATCTGGCATATCGATATATTGAAATATTACAGAATTGAATGGCAATCCTTTTGATGCATCAGAAACTGAACCACTTGCAGGTCTTTAAGCGTGTCGTCCTCCTGCGTCACCACGTCTAATCTGACACAAACGCATTGATCACAACTCACCCCAGAAGAGCAGGAATGCTGCATTACGCCCCATGGTATCCTGCATGCTTCCCAAATCTGAAAAGCAAATATTTCACTGTCAACAAGTGTTTTGTCATATTTTGATTCTAATCATTCCACAGGTCCAGGTGCTGAAATCTCTCCCTGTGTTTGAGCTTGTTTGTAAAACTAGAGTCACATTCTATGCTGAGGCTGGATTTTACTAAGAATGCACTGGCCTGCTGATAACGTTGTTCATTTGCACATGCTAATGTTTTCGCAATTGATTCACTAAAGGAGTTATGCAAATCAGATTTATCATTTGATTAATTACTGCTAGCCTAATTACTTCAATATCTTTGTTTAAAAATGAATGGCAATGACTTAATTTAAATATGGTGTATGGCTTAAATCAGCTGTTTGGTGATTTCACCTCAAGGTTGACACACAGACTTGGATAGAAATTGATCAAATAACAAAATAGAGCTGTAAACTTAATCAAAATGCAGTAAGGATTTGTCTGTGAATATTAAAGCACAAAAGACTGCTATTTAAAATGTTCGGTTTAACTTGAAGAAATCATGACAGAAATCAAATTATTGTGCAGTAGAATGTACTTATCAAAGTAATAGTAACAATAATAATAATAGTTTATTAAAATATTATTTTTAAGCAATTTCACGCATCATAATTTTTCACCCATTTTGTGTTTGAACTGTAAACTGAAATACTTTGTTTGCCAAAAATAGGAATTTCACTGCATTTCAAAAGATTAATTAAAATGTAAAAGTAAAAATAAAAAAATACTTTTGTGCATTAAATAGTCTACCACTGTTTTTGATTTTACATTTGTATTAAATCATAAATCACAGAATCCAGAAAACTTAAAATAGGCAACACAGTATTTCTGAAAAGATAAAACACTTTTAACAGGTATTATTTCAATTTTATTAAGTTAATAAAATTTTATCAATGCAATTGATTAGACATGCTTTTTGATTGTTTAATTAAACCATTAAAATAAATCAGAAAAAAAATAAGTTTCTATATTATTTCTATAGCACATTTACATTTAAAATAGAAAACACAGTATTTGGAGGGAAAAAATAAATAATTAAACCTAATTTGGGAAAAAAAGAAACACATGGCCTTACTAAAATTGTCAGGGTTCTGTCACTTCGGTCAAGTTTATTCATGATATACATGATATACGACAATAACGTCACTCCCGTCTTGTCTTGTTTTCTTTTGAGCGTGCGGCTTCGAGTGTGCTCGAGTCGTGCACTCTCTTGTCTGCGTGTCTTGTATCACGTTGGAGCGTGGTGTTCGGATCCCGACACTCATGTCTTGTTCAGATTCAGTTTTGGTTTGGTGTTGGGGTTCGGACACTCGCTCTCCATGTTCTGTTTTGTTGTGGGAGCGTGCGGTCTCGAGTTCGCTCGGGCCGTACGCTCTTCTGTCCACGTGTATTGTGTAGCACGCGGTTTGTGTTCAGCTGCGTGCTTTTAGTGCTTATGTCGGGTGACTGCAGTGACCATCTGATCTGAATACAGACTGGATCTGGTGGCTACGGTGACCTCGGAATAAGAGAGAAACAGACTAATATTAGCGTAGATGCCATTCTTCTAACGATGTAGCAAGTACATCGGGTGTTATGGGAAGTGTTCCCGGTTCCGGTTGTCCTAATTAATGCAGCCTAACAATCAAACAACAATTTTGATTTATTTTTGAGATGGAAAAATGCAGTTTTACAAATGATAGAAAAGTGGCTTTCAAAGGAAAGATTGCCATCAAATAGCACACCTAGGTTCCTAACCGATGACAAAGAATTAACGTGATGATATGATACCTATGCATTCACTGCTACGAATTGATGGCGGTCATACAAGTACGATTTGAACCATGCTTATGCACTTCCATTAATGCCAACAAAGGTTTCTAGTCTATTCAAAAGAATGTTGTGGTCAAAAGTGTCAAACGCAGCGCTAAGATCCAGTAGCACTAATAGAGAGATAACGAGTATTTTCATTAGCTGCGTGTTCATGTCTTGTTTTGTTCAAGCACATGGCTTGTGATTTCTTTTTCTGGCTATGTGCTTGTGTTTTTGTTTTGTGTGAGCACATGGCTTTTTGTCTTTGACTCGGTGTGCCATGTGCTCATGTCAATTATCTTGACCCCTCCCATCTTGTTACCTGATTATTGGTTAATTTGCCCCACCTGTTAGGGTTGTGACGGTGAGGACATTTTCCCAATGGTTAATCGACGTGTGACAACACCGCGGGAGCGGGGGCGTTCCTTCTTTTCCTTGCTTTCCTTCACTTTAAATAGCTTGTAAAAGCGGTTGTGACCATTTTCTTTCTTTCAAAAATAGCAATTCGGCGATTCGATAGTCCACTTTAGACATTCTACTAACAGTAAGTAACTTTGCAACTACATGTCAACTAGAAGTCATTAGAGTATCAGTAGACTGTCTGCCTAATATCTGTTAACACTTTATTTTGATAGTCCACAAATACAACCTTATGAACTAATGAGAAACGTGTGCAGCTCGGTCAATGATGTACTAACCCTAAACCTAACCTAAACAGTCACTCTGAGACTGTAGTAAACATGTGTGCAAAATAATGGAATTGGTACATGTAGTTACAAGTACGTTATAGTTAGTAGAATGTCTAAAGTGAACTATCAAAATAAAGTGTAACCTATTATAACCAAATAATAAGAAAATGTAGAAACGTTATTAGCAAAACGAATAGAAAAAAAAAAGCTTGAGGCACGGCTACACATTGATGTCAAATTAAAATAAATAAAGTACACCAAGTTTATAAGGTAAAAATCAGACAAACACGTGGAACCAAGTAAAGGGGTGGTTGATTGCGATGTAACTTTTTTTTAACGTTAGTCAGTGTGTAATGTTGCTGTTAACAATATCTGAAAAGTTACGAAGCTGAAAGTTCAATGCAAACGAGATATCGTCTTTTAAAATTCTGGCGGCTTAATGCCTACAAAAACGGCTGGTAGAGACTACAACGAAGTACTCCGGGTTCGTGACATCATAAACCCAGATAAACCCCGCCCTCGGGAAAATGCAGCAAAGGGGGCGGGGCCATGCTGCGCTGCTTCAGAGAAGAGGAAGAGAAAACTAGAGGGGCACGTCAAAATCTGTTCATATATGAATCGTGATTCTGTCTTCTAAACGATTCTAATGGATTCACAAGTTTCAAAATCAACGTTCTAACGCAGCGGTTTTCCTTATACTGTTCCTGGCCTGGCCCTGCTCTGCACACGCTCTGCATCTCTCACTCTCTCTCATTCAGATCATCAGCTCAACTCCAACAATGAACTGTTACAATTATAAACTTATTTTCACATAGCTATGAGAAGAGTTAAACATGGACTTTAATCAGGATAAAACCGTATATTAAAAAATAGCATAAGCAGTAGCATTTACAAATAACAACATATCTAAAAGTAAGAGACAACAACAAACAAAAAACATAGGCTACCATTTATAAGCTGTGCTTGCACATGTTCTGCACGATCCTCTTTAATAATATCCTCTGCTTCTCAATCAGGCTTAAACTGATAAGCCATATTAACGACGCCATTTGTTTATAATACAACCGGAGCACATACCGCTGAGGAGAGGGGCGGGACGTTTAGACGCACACCTAGAGGCGGTTTAGCCAATCACAACAAACTGGGCTAGCTAACCAATCAGAGCCAAATCGTGTAATTCTGAGGGAGGGGCTTCATAAAAAAATGAAAAGATCAGCCCGTTTCTCAGAGAAAGGACAGAGAGGTGTGGAATAAAGGTAAACTATGTGAAAAAATAATGCGGTTTTTTTTTTTAAACGAAGCATTAAAACATGTTAGACTGCACCCCATAAACACAATCAAGCCTAAAAAAAAACCAGTAACAATCCATTTAAATAAGAAACGAATTGTTGAATAAAACTTCCAAAATCACCTTAGATAAATGGCAAAAGTCAACAGGCTTTCAAAATCCAAAATACTGCCAAACAAGTGCTTTTTCATTTCGTTTCGAAACTAAATCATCCACGATCGTCTTGTCTGTCTCACCTCTCTCTTCTTGTCTGTCTCGCCTCACTCTTCTCGCCAGTCTCGCCTCACTCTTCTCGTCAGTCTCACCTCACTCTTCTTGTCAGCCAGCTCGACTCACTCTTCTTGTCCTGTCTAACCTCACATCACTCTTATGGTCATGTCTCACCTCACTCTTCTTGTGTCTAACCTCAATCTTCTTGTCAGTTAACCTCACTTTATTGTCTGTCTCACCTCACTCTTCTTGTGTCTCTCCTCTCTCTTCTTTTGTGTCTCACCTCACTCTTCTTGTGTCTCTCCTCTCTCTTCTTTTGTGTCTCACCTCTCTCTTCTTGTGTCTCACCTCACTCTTCTTTTCTCTCACCTCACTCTTCTTGTCTGTCTCGAATCGCTCTCTTGTCTCACCGACCTCACGCTCTTGTCAGTCTCACCTCACTTTCGGTCAGGTCTCAACCTCACTCTTATTGTCAGTCTCACTCACTCTTTCGTCAGTCTCACCCGCCTCTTCTGTCAGTCTCACCGACTCTTCGTTGTCATCTCACCTACCTCTTCTGTCTTCACCGCACTCTTTTTTCTGTCTCACATAACCTTCACTATTATTGTCCGTCTCGCCTCACTCTTCTTGTCTATCTCACCTCACTCTTCTTGTCTGTATCACCTCATTAACTCTTCTTGTCAGTCTCACTCACTATTCTTGTCAGTCTCACCTCATCTCTTGTCGTCTAGCTAACTCGTATTGTCTCACCTCACCTCACTCTTCTGTACAGTTCACTAACTCTTCTTCGTCTGTTCAACTCAATCTCTTGCTGTCTCACCTAACTCAATCTTATTGTCCAGTCTCACCTCACTATTCTTGTCCGTCTCCCTCACTCTTGTCGTCTCACTCACCTCACTCTTTGTCTGTCTCACCCACTATTCTTGTCTGTCTCACCTCAATATTCTTGGCAGTCTCACTCACTCTCTTGCAGTCTCGCCTCGCTCTTTCTTGTCTCAACCACATCATCTTCTTGCAGTCTCACCTCACGCTTATTGTCAGTTCTCACCTCACTTCTTGTCTGTCTCACCTCAATCTTCTTGTCTGTCTCACCTCACCTCACCCTTCTTGTCTGTCTCACCTCGATTTCCTTGTCTCAACTCACCTCACTCTTCGTGTCAGTCTCAATCACTATTCTTGTCAGTCTACCTCAATTTCTTGTCAGTTCAACCTCACTTTTAGTCAGCTCTCAACGCACCCCCCCACCCCCCCCCCCTTTCTTGTCAGTCTAACCTCACTCTTCTGTACAGTCTCACCTCACTCTCTGTCTGTCTCACCTCATCTTCTTGTCTTGTGCTCACATCACTATTTGTCTTCTCAACTACTATCTCTTGTCTGGATCACCTCATCTCACTTCTTGTCAGTGCACCTCACTCTTAATTGTACGTATCACCTACACTCTTATTGTCTGTCTCGCCTCACTCTTGGTCTCCCCTAACCTCATTTCTTGTCAGTCACCTCACTCTTCGTCTGTCGCACTCACTCTTCTTGTCTGTCTCACTCACTCACTCTTCTTGTCAGTCTCCCATCAATTATTGTCAGTATCACCCACTCTTGTCTGTCTACCTCACCACTCGGCTTGTTGTCTCACCTTACTCACTCTCTTGAAGTATCAACCTCACTCTTCTTGTCTGTCTCACCTAACTCTTTGCTCTCTGTCTAACCAACTCCTTCTTGTCAGTCTCACCTCAATTTCTTCTTGTCTGTCTCACCCACCTCACTCTTCTTGTCTGTAGCACCTAACTCTTCTTGTCTGTATCACATCAATCGTCTGTCAGTCTCACTCACTATTCTTGTCTGTCTCGCCTAGACTTTCTTGTCAGGCTCGCAGCGATATTCTTGTCTCACCATACCTCATCTTCTTGTCAGTCTACCTAAATACTTCTTGTCAGTCTCACCTGCACTCTTCTTGTCTGTATAACTCACCTCACTCTTCTTGTCCAGTATCACAGCACTATTCGTGTCTGTCTAGACTAGATCTTCTTGTATAAACTCACCTCACGTTCTTTCAGTCTACCTCACTCTTCTTGTCAGGTCTCATCATCTTCTAGCGTAAGTCTCACCTCACTCTTCTGGTCAGTCTCACCTCACTCTTCTTGAGTGTATCACCTCACTCTTCTTGTCTGTCTCAACTCACTCTTCCTGTCTCTCACCCCACTCGTCTTTTCTGTCTCACCTCACTCTTCTCGTCTATCTCACCTCACTCTTATGGGTCACTTCCACCCATCTCACTCTTCTTGTCAGTCTCACACTACTCTTCTTTTACGTTCACATCATCAGTCTTGTCATTCTCGCCTCACCTCTTGTCTGTACTCGCTACATTTTCTTGTCTGTCTCACCTCACTCTTCTCTTCTGTCTCACCTCACTCTTCTTGTCTGTCCCACCTCACCTCACTCTTCTTGTCAGATCTCACCTCAATCTTCTTGTCCGTCTCCCTACTTTGTCTGGTCTCACATCACTCCATATTCTGTCTGTTCTCACCTCACAACACTCTATTGCTGTCTAAACATCACTCTTTTGTCGTCTCAACCACCTCATCTTCTTGTATGTCTCACCTCAATTCTGTCTGTCTCACATCACCTCATCTTCTTGTCAGTCTCACTCAATCTTTTGGAAGTCCACCTCAATCTTGTCTGTATCACCTCACTCACTCTTCGGTCTGTCTCACATCACCTAACTAGTCTGTCTTTCACCTCACTATTCTGTATGTCTCACCTTCACATCACTCTTCTGTCAGTCTCACTCAATCTCTTGTCTATCTCACCACATCTCTTGTCAGTCTCACCCACTCTTGGTCTGTCTCACTCAATCTCTTGTCTGTCTAATCACTCACTCTTTTGTAGTCTTCACTCATCATGCTGTCTCACTCACCTCATTTATTGTCTGTCTCACTCACTCACTCTTATTTGTCAGTATAAATCACTCTTCTTGTACGGTCTAACCTACTCTTTTGTCTGTCCTCACCTACTCACTCTTCTTGTCAGGTCTCACCTCACTCTTCCTTGTCGTCCACCTCAACTCGTCTTGTCTGCTCAAGCACTGTCTTCGTCATGGATCACCTCACTCTTATGGTCTTCTCACCTCACTCTTCTTGTTTTTCTGTCTTCCCTCCGCCATCGTCTTGTCTGTCTCACATCACCTCACTCTTCTTGTGTCTCTCCTCTCTCTTCTTTTGTGTCTCACCTCACTCTTCTTGTCTCTCAACTCACTCTTCTTGTCTGTCTCGCCCTACTCTTCTTGTCGCACATCACTCACTATTCTTGTCAGTCTCACCTCAATCTTATTGTCTGTTCACCTCACTATTCTTGTCTGTCTAACCCACTCTTCTTGTCTTGTACTCAACTCAACTACAATCTTATCTGTCAGTCTCACCTAACTCTTCTTGTCAGTCTCAACTCATCTTGTCGGTTCACCTCACCACTCCTTCTTGTCTGTCTCACCCCCTGTCTTGTTGTATCACCTCAATATTCTTTGTCAGTATTCACTCACTCTTCTTGTCAGTCTCGCCTCGCTCTTCTTGTCTCACCTCACCTCACTCTTCTTTCCTGTCTCACCTCACTCTTCTTGTCTGCCTCACCCCACTCTTCTTGTCTGCCTCACCCCACTCTTCTTGTCTGCCTCACCCCACTCTTCTTGTCTGCCTCACCCCACTCTTCTTGTCTGCCTCACCCCACTCTTCTTGTCAGTCTAACATAACCTCTCTTGTCAGTATCACCTCACTTTCTGCACAGTCCTCACCTCACTCTTTAGTCAGTTCACCTCACTCTTCTTGTCAGTCTCAACTCACTCGTTGTCAGGTCAACCTCACTCTTTCGTGTCTGTATCACCTCACTCTTTTGTCTGTCTCACATCAACCACTCTCTTGTCAGTCTCACCTCACTCTTATGTCATTCTCAACTCACTCTCTTGTCGTATAACTCTCTAACTTTCTGTCAGTATCACCTCACTCTATTGTCAGTATAAAACTAACTCTTCTTGTCTGTATCGCCTCCTCTTCTTGTCTACCTCACCTCAATCTTATTGTCAGTTACCTCATCTTCTTGTCTGTCAACTCACTGTCTGTCTTGTCTCCTAACTAACTTTCTTGTCGTATCACCTCACTCTTCTTGTCAGCTAAACTCACTCTTGTCTGTATCACCTCACCTCATCTCTCTTGTCTGTCTAAACTACACATCAACTTTCTTGTCAGTATCACCTCATTTATTGATATGTCCTAACCATCCTCTTATTGTTCTGTTAAATCTCAATCTTCTTGTCAGTCTCACCTCACTCTTCTCTGTCTGTATCACCTAACAGAAATATCTGGTCTGTCTCACCTCACTCTTCTCGTCCGTCTGTCTCACCTCACTATTCTTGTCTGTCTCACCTCACTCTTCTTGTGTCTCTCCTCTCTCTTCTTGTCTGTCTCGCCTCGCTCTTCTTGTCAGTCTCGCCTCGCTCTTCTTGTCTCACCTCACCTCACTCTTCTTTCCTGTCTCACCTCACTCTTCTTGTCTGCCTCACCCCACTCTTCTTGTCTGCCTCACCTCAACATTCGTGTCAGTCTCACCTCAATCTTCTGGTTGTATCGCAGCTCTCTGTGATCAAATCATACTATCTGTCAGGTCTCAACACTCTTCTTGTCAGTCTACACTCACTCTATTGTCCAGTTCTTTTTTTAACCTCACTCTTCTTGTCAGTTCACCTCACTCTTTCTGTCAGTCTCACCTCCACTCTTCTTGTCGGTCATCACAAACTCTCATGGATGTTCACCTCACCTCACTCTTATTGTCGTCCACCTCACTCTTCTTGGTCTATCTCTCCTCACTCTTCTTGTCTGTCAGCTCTCCTCACTCTTCTTGTCTGTCAGCTCTCCTCACTCTTCTTGTCTGTCAGCTCTCCTCACTCTTCTTGTCTGTCAGCTCTCCTCACTCTTCTTGTCTGTCTAGCCTCACTCTTCTTGTCTGTCTCGCCCCACTCTTCTCGTCTGTCTCACCTCACTCTTCTTGTCTGTCTCACCTCACCTCACTCTTCTGTCTCTCACCTCACCTCACTCTTCTCGTCCGTCTCACCTCACTCTTCTTGTCTCTCACCTCACTCTTCTTGTCTGTCTCACCTCACATCATCTTCTTGTCAGTCTCACACAATCTCTGTCTGTCTACCTCAATCTTCTTGTCTGTCATAACTCAATCTTCTTGTCGGTATCCAATAACATCACTCTTCTTGTCTGTCTCACATCACTTGTCTGTCTCACCTCACTCACTCTTCTTGTCTGTCTCACCTCACCTCACTAGTCTTGTCTCTCACCTCACCTCACTCATCTTGTCTGTCTCACCTCACCTCACCCTTCTTGTCTGTCTCACATACTCTCTGTCTATTAAACACACTCTTCTTGTCAGTCTCCCCTCTTTTTACATCACTATTCGTGTCGTATCACCACTTTCTTGTCTGTTCACCTTCACTTTCTGTCTGGTCTCACCTCACTTCTTCTTGTCTGTCTCACCTCACTTTCTTGTCTGTCAACTCATATCACTCTTCTGTCGTCTCACATCACTCTTTCTGTCAGTATCACCTCATCTCTTGTTATGCTCTCGCTCACTCTCTGTATCACTAACATCACTCTTCTTGTCAGTACACCTCACTGTCTTGTTGTCGCACCTCACTCTTCTTGTCTGTCTCACCTCACTTTTCTTGTCTGTCTCACCTCACCTCACTGTTCTTGTCAGTCTCACCTACTCTCCTTGTCAGTATCACCTCAACTTTGTCTGTCCTCACCTCACTCCACTCTTATGTCTGTTCACTCACTCTTCGGGTCTGTCTCAACTCATCTTCTTGTCAGTATCACATCACTCTTCTGTCAGTCTCGACTCGCTGTCTGTCATCACCGCACATCTATTCTTGTCAGTCTACCTCACTCTTTTGTCAGTCTAACCCATTTCTTGTCTGTCTCACATCACCCTCACATATTTTGGCAGGCTAACCTAACATTCTTGTCGTTAGCCTCGCTTTTCTTGATCTCACCTCACATCACTCTTCTGTCAGTCTCAACACAATCTTCTTTCAGTCTCACCTCAATCATCATTGTCAGTCTCACCTCACTCTTTCTGTCAGTCTCACCTCAATCTCTTGTCAGTTCTACTCACTCTTCCTGGTCGTCTAACTCATATTCCTTGCAGTAAAACTCACTCTTATGTCAGTCTCACCACTCGTCTGTCTGTCTCACCTCATCTTCTGTATGTATCACCTCACCTCAATCTTTTTGTCTGTCTCGCCTCACTCTTCTTGTCTATCTCACCTCACTCTTCTTGTCAGTCAGCTCTCCTCACTCTTCTCGTCTGTCTCACCTCACTTTTTGTCTGTCTCACCTCTCTCTTCTTGTCTGTCTCCCCTCACCTCTCTCTTCTTGTCTGTCTCGCCTCACTCTTCTTGTCTTTCTCTCCTCACTCTTCTTGTCTGTCTCGTCTCACCTCACTCTTCTTGTATGTCTCACCTCACTCTTCTTGTCTGTCACACCTCACTCTTCTTGTCAGTCAGCTCGCCTCACTCTTTCTGTTCGTCTCACCTCACTCGTCTGTCTGTCTCACCTCAATCTCTGGTCAGTCTCACCTTCCCTATCTTGTCTGTCTCGACTCGCGTCTTCTTGTCAGTCTCGACTCGCTCTTCGCGGTCTACCTCACATCACTCTTCTTTCAGTCTCACTCACCTTTCTTTTCAGTCGCACCTCACTCTTGTGTCTGTATCACTCACATCAATATCTTGGCAGGCCTACCTCACTCTTCGTTGTATCGCTCCTCTTCTTGGTATCACTCACATCACTATTCGTGTCAGTTCACCACTATCTGTCCAAGTCTCACCCACTCTTCTTGTCAGTCTACCTCATTTCTGTCAGTCTCAACCGCACTATTCTTGTCAGTTAACATAACTCTTCGGGTACGTATCACCTCTCTCTTCTTGTCTTTCTCACCTCACCTCACTCTTCTTGAGTGTATCACCTCACTCTTCTTGTCTGTCTCGCCTTACTCTTCTTGTCTGTCTCGCCTCACTATTCTTGTCTGTCTCGCCTCACTCTTTTTGTCTGTCTCACCTCACTCTTCTTGTCCGTCTCACCTCACTATTCTTGTCTGTCTCACCCCACTCTTCTTATCTAACCTCACCTCACTCTTCTTGTCTGTCTCATCTCATCGCACTCTTATTGTCTGTCTCACCTCACACACTTTCTTGTCAGTCTAACACTCACTTCTGTCAGTATCACCTCAATCTGTCTGTATCACCTCACCTCATCTTCTTGTCGTCTCACCTCAAACATCTTTGTCGTCTCACCTCACTCTTCTTGTTGTCTCACCTAACTGTCTTGTCTGTTCACTCACTCTTTTGTCTGTCTCACATCACCACTATTCTTGTCAGTCTTTAACCTACACTCTTCTGTCTATCTCACCACACTCTTCGTGTCAGGCTCACCTCACTCTTGTCTGTCTCCACATCCCTTATTGTCTGTCTCCTCACTCTTGGTCTGTCTCACCCACCCACTCTTTTGTCTGTTCACTCACTCTTGTCGGTATCACCTCACCTCAATCTCTGGTCTGTTCACCTAACTCACTCTTCTTGTCAGTATCACCTCACTCGTCTTGGTCTGTCTCACCTCACTCTCTGTTGTCTCACCTAACTTTATTTGTCTGTCTCACCTCACATCACTTTCTTGTCAGTTCACGCACTCTTCTGTCTGTCTAACTCACCTCTATTCTTGTAAATGTATCACCTCAAATCACTCTTCTTGTCAGTATCAACTCACTCTTCTGTCAGTCTCAATCCTCATCTTCTTGTCTGTCTCGACTCGCTCTTGTATCACCTCACCGCCATCGTCTTGTCTGTCTCGCCTTACTCTTCTTGTCTGTCTCGCCTCACTATTCTTGTCTGTCTCGCCTCACTCTTTTTGTCTGTCTCACCTCACTCTTCTTGTCTGTCTCACCTCACCTCCCTCTTCTCGTCTGTCTCACCTCACCTCACTCTTCTCCTCTGTCTCACCTCAATCTTTTGTCTGTCTCACCTCTCTCTTCTTGTCTGTCTCTCCTCTCTCTTCTTTTCTGTCTCACCTCACTCTTCTTGTATGTCTCACAACTCTCTGTTGTTACCATCTTCTGTCGTCTCACCTCACTTCTGTCGTTACGCACTCACTCTTCTTGTCAGTCTCACCCATTCTTTGTCTGCTCAACCAATCTTCTTGTCTGTATCACCTCACCTCTTCTTGTCTGTATAACCTCACTATTCTGTTCGGTATCACTACTTTCTTGTTCTGTCTCACATCACTCACTCTTCTTTCAGGCAACTCACCCTCAATCTTCTTGTCTGTATACTCATGTATTGTCTGTCTCACATCACTCCTTCTTGTCTGTCTCACTAACTCTTCTTGTCTGTCTCACATCAACTCATCTTCTTGTAAGTCTCACCTCACTTTCTTGTTTGTCTCACCTACTCTGTCTGTCTACTTACTTTCTTGTTGTCTAACCTACTCTTTGTATGTCCTAAACTGTACTCTTCTGTCTATCTCACCACACTCCTCTGTCAGTCAGATTGACCTTCCCACTGTAAGCCTGATCTGTTTGATGCGACTGTCGTTTGGCACGCTGCATTGAGCCGCCGCGTTCAGTTTTTAATTGTAGGTCTGTTCTTTTACTGAACTAAATGATTTTTAGTACTATAAAAATCTAAAGGACGGTAGTGGGCTCGGTGCCGCGGGGACAAGGTGGACGTAAGCAGTTGTTGCGGCCTCCTCCTAAACAACGGTATACCGTCAACACGGTCTATCGCCTACATGTAATCTACAGTGTTTCCATCGTTACCATACATATTTGCTCACTATTTATTCTTAATTGTGTTTGCAGTACTGTTACTGTCAGTCCTGCTTGCAACGCTTGTCAGCCTGTTTTTCCCCCTCGGGGTAGTTTTGTTTTGTTTTATTTTGTTATTAATAAATCCCATCACTCTCCTGCAATTGAGTCCTCGCTCTCCATCCCTGCATCTGACAAAAATAAGCCAGGCCTGTGATGTTGTTCATAGAGGACCACGGATTACAGAGTTTGTATGACTTAAAGTAAATTTATAAAACAAAGACATCTATGGTTTTAGTTTTTTTTTTACTACAAACACAAAATCACCTGGTCACACAGTTTTCTTCACACTTTTATTGATTAAATTAGACACCAGTGATGTGCATTTTATAATATCCTTTCCAACTCAAGCACAAACTCCAATTTATAATGCTGCGATTAGATATTAGCAATATCAATGTCAAATGACAGCAGTTAGCTTTAGCTGTTAGCAATCAGGAAGAGGAAATTGAGTAGATAGAAATCACATTCTTAAAATACCATTTTACTTACCACATCAGATGAAAACTGATGAGAATTATTCAGAGATCATGGAGTGACGATGGTTTACAAAAAAACTTCCCTGTTCATTGATCACAGTACATTTCAAGCAGATTACTTTCAGTGTTTAGAATGTTTTCAAACCATTTCGAATCCTAGAAACAAACATATCATTTCAGTGCTGAGAGAAGCATGGAGAGGAACCTGTCGGGCGATAATTTTCCTGTTTTGAAAAGCTGCCATGCAAATAGCTTGGATGCTTCACAACAGTTCTCACAACAGCGCGTTTGTGTTATCGCAATGCAAATGCTGAGTGCAGCAGGAAAACATGCAAATGGGGTTTTTTTGGGCCTACTTACAGTATCTGTTTGTTTATTGCTTTGATATGTACTGTATGATCTAATAAGATACCGGTCAAAGGTTTGGATGCATTACTATTTTAATGTCTTTGAAAGAAGTCCTTCTGCTCATCAAGCCTGCATTTATTTGATCAAAAATACAGAAAAATCATTAATATTGTGAAATATTATTACAAATTAAAATATGGTTGTCGTATTTTTTCTAAACTTTACATATACTCCTATTCTGTGATGCGCGCTGTAGTTCAGCATCATTACTCACAGTCTTCAGTGTCACACGATCGCAGAAATCAGTATATATGCTGTGATTGATTATCTAATGTTTAGAAACTGTTGCTGTCCTAATGAAAATCATATTGTTATTTATATAACCTGTGATATCTCGTTTTCGATTTTTTGAGTAGATTAAAAATTTGATGATTAGAAATCTTTTATAACAATATAAGTCTTTTCTATCACTTTTTTATTAATCAATTTTACACCATTCTTTAGCTGAATATACAGACGGTTTTTTCTTCGTTCGATGTCTGGAGCAAATAAATGCAGGCTTGATGAGCATATGAGACTTCTTTAAAACATTAAAAACTGTAATATGTCCAAACCTTTGACCGGCACTGTATGTACATATTAATCAAACTTTATCTAAGGTAATCTCTTTTGTTGTTGTTGAGGATTTTATTATAGCCGTGATATTATTATTATATTATTATTTTGGCAGTAATTTGCTCAGTAATTTATTCACAGTTCCTGAATACCACTTATTACCACTAAATGAACATCAGTGCTTTTATAATTTCTTTCCTAACTGGGTATGGGCAGAATTTCCCCCTCCCATTTAATCAATATTGACTACAGATATTGTCATATTAATATTAATAATATTCTGTAATAATATTATGTATTGCATTGGTACCTTATATATGCACTACATACACAAATCAATTGAAATTGAAAGAGATGATCAGTTCAGATATCAGATATAATGCATTATAATGTGCATTATGAATACCTTTATAATTATGCAGTATGCACAAAGGCTTCAAATCTTTACGGAATTATAAAATATACCACGACAAATTGGTAATCTGTGACCTAGTTTTAGGCTTCTTCCTTTATGCGTTTTTATTTTAGACAATCATTCAGTTATGTATGAAAATAGGATCTCGCCATCTTCCTCATTGCGTGTCCCTTTAGAGACGAATGCACAGATTACATAATGAAAGGTTTATATTTTCCGATTTGAATAATTTCGTTTTAAAGTTACAGCCCTCAGTTAATTTGTTTTATCGTTTTTCTTATATAGTTTTTGTAGTCATCGCTAGTCGTGAAGCGCAATTCCGCGGGTGGTATAGGTTCATCATTGAGTAAGTCTCCTGTTCAATGACAGACCCGAGACGGTCTAATGAATAAGGGTCGCTTTGTTGCTTTACTTAGGCTAAAGCACAACATTATTTGTGGATAGGTGAGTCGAGGGCCAACATGTAAAACAAACTAACCCCATTACAGTTAGAAACAGATATATAGACGCTACGTGATTTATTAGCAACTGACAGTGCGATATTTATAGTTGGTTTCCAGCGGTAATAAAAAGCTAAATGCAAGTGAGCGCACTGGTCTGCCGACTACCAATGTCCTGGCTAAGCCGCATGCGTATCCACGCATTCCAACGGCTCCCGCCAATGACCTGGAAGACTGCGTCAACTATCCGGCATCATATAGGATTTATATAAAACAAAACTCTCACCTTGTCATCTTGCCCATACAGAGCTCTGATAAAGGTGACTCCCTTGTTAGAAAAAATTTCAACGTCACTTGAGCTGTTGGCTTGCTGAACACTATTCGAATGAGGAATGTAGTAATCAATGTGTGTTTACACACTATTTTGACAAATAATATTTATTTTAAAATGGCACATTCACTTCTTATTCGCACTGATGTCAAGCCTCTCGCAAACGCAAACGTCTACGTCACGGTCTGGTACATTGAGGTAATGCTATTTACATGAATCAAGAGATCGGTCTTTTTCAATTCGAAACGGTGAAATTTTCATCTAAAAAGTATTGTTGAGTAGTTTATTTGACAATCACGAGATAAGTTATAGTTACTGTGTCGGTCAAGAATAAATCGCTGAACATTTTCAAGGATCGATAAAACAGTTTTACCGAATATATAGGCCTCCGACTTTTGCCACAAACTCGCGTTGCTTGTGACAGTGACAGTATGCCCTGTGAACCTCCCCCTGCTTATGATGTATGAGTCATTCGTGATCCAGGTGGATCAGGTGACGAGCGCTGTTAGACCACTGATGCAGACCAGCCTAAAAGTGTAACTTTTAACATTTTTGTTATCTTAACAACAAACAGCTTTACTCATGCTAAGAACAGTTGCTTATTGACGGGCGAGCAGCTTGTACTATGTTTAGTCGTGCAAAGGCAGGTACCACAATATGTGGATGAAAACATAAACAAACGCAAACAATGCAGAGCCCGAGCGAGTGCCCTGTGCGTGAAGGCACTATCGCACAACTTGGCACGCGCTTTGAAGCGCACGGAAACTGGAGACATCACTACATTGATTGTTCTGTAAAGTCACTAGGTGGGGTTGTTTCGAAAATCCACCATTCCCCATGATACGCTCATACGCCACCAATACTTCTCAAGTGACATCCTGATAGAGAACAAGATTTGCACTATGGTGACTCTGGTCATTGAGCTTCAGGCTTGGATGCTAGTGCCGGAAATTTATTGATACGATAATTTTTTTATTTACACCTAACTAAATGCTATAAATTTCACATGAGGATATTCGCTGCAGCTGCTGTTGTTGTCCAAACTGGCGAATCTCCAGATTACCACGGAATTATCTCTATCATAATGTGTGCTACATGGGCTGGCCCAGTGTGGCAGTGCAAGATCCCTTAACCAGTGGAATAAATATCTTTTAAAAACTCATATAGTTAAACCTAGTTCCACCATATTTCACAATGTGGCCATTATTCACCATTTTCCATAAAAATGTATGGGAAGTAGAGTAAAATCCGGTACTATGGAGTAGACCTTATGCAACTACTTGATAGCGGAATAAAGTGAGCTTCTTATG
>JADLZN010000053.1:110000-217500 GCA_018155175.1 Sinocyclocheilus anophthalmus
CAGTTTTCAGTGATGTGCATCAGCGCTGTGGTTCTGTGCGGTGCCAGCAGATGCAGTGATAAAGCACACCTGTGAAATCACAATATCTGCACCTTCTCTCAGTTGCTCAACAGGGCCTAATTGTGCAATTCAATGACGTATTGCATGCAGTCCGCATATGAACAAAGGAATTCCAGTTTTCAGAGAAGCTTCACCTGGTGAACAGCATTTTTGTCAAGCTCTTAAAAGTGTAATGTAACATGTCCTATCTGCCGTCTTTGACGTCACCGCTCAGGATACAGACGCTAGTGAAGGTCTGAGACTGAAAAAGACCAAAGACGTGTGTCCAGAACAGAGCTCTCGTGAGAAAAGAGGGCAGCTATACAGTCGAGACGATGCGAATCTCAACAGAAAATATGTACTTTGTATATTGTATCTCTGTAAACCAGATTTATCACTCACTAAAAGTAAAAGTATTTGAACCAAAACGGTCATAAAAAACACCAATCGAACAAAACAGAAGTGACCCAAGCGCTTAACAAAAAAAGTCATTCAAATGAAAACTGAGAATATAAAAATAAAAGCTAATTCAAAATATTAACAGTAGTATATACTGAAATAGCACTGCTGTACTGTAGGTATTATTGCTGCTTGCTGGGTGTGTAACTCGAGTGTTTTGTCTGTCTCTCGTTAAAATAGGCTGAAATGTATCATTTTCAAAATGACATGATATCATTGAGTGAGTGTGTGTATGAGCTCATCAGGTCACGTGACCGTGCTCAGGGCCAGGGAAGGGCGCCCTCTAATGCTACAACACTGATACTGATATTTCACATCCATATCAGAAGATATTGCACACGCATTTCAGTCCTAGATTCCATCCAGGAGCGTGAAGATGTAATCCGTTTATACACATTCCACCCCCCCCCCCCCCCCCCCCCCTACCCTATATTTATTAATCTGCTACCTTGTATATAATACTTATCGCACATCTTTTAAAAGGTTCTGGTATTTAAAGGGACAGAGCACCCAAAAGCAGAAGTCCATGTTTATTGTAGTTTGAGTGTTATTTCTTCTCTCTTGTGTAGTTATATTAGTGGTTTGTAAGCGCGTGCCACACTGATTCATGCTTGATATCTGATTGATTTGACTGGCTGGGTGGAACGCGAGTTAGTTTGTAGTCATTAAAAAGTGAGTTTTACGTGAAAACGGTAGAAGACTGTGGCTTGTCTGCGTTTACATAACTAAGCAAAGGTGTGGGTGTCAAATAATGCAGACTAGTTTCTGCCAGACACTCAAACAGACACACTGTGACAAAGTGGACATTCCTGCCTTTTGTATCTCTTGACAGAAGTGGATAAACTGCCACTTAGTAGATGCTTTTATTGAGAACTTGATGTACGACACAGAAATAACAGCGTCTGTGGCTCTGCGGCAACAAGTCACTCTAAACGGGGCAGTTATTTAGCAGCTCTTTTGTTTCAGGGCAGGAATGCTATGGGGGCAGGTTGTCACAGAATGCTAGTTTTCTTCAGCAGTGGTTTCGTATGCTTGTTTCAAACACACAAACTCCCCTAGAGCATAGCTATTGTGTATTCTGCTCTCCTAACAACTATTCTAAATCATCACAATAAAACCACACTGACGTGAGTTATTCTATGACCAGAAGCGTCAGGACAGGTATATGTTGTAGTTTTATACATTGACTCACTGGTATGTTCGCTTTCTGTTTTGCTGTTTCATAATTGTTTTATTGTTTAAATAATTGCTGGAAATCAATTACATTTTAACTGTGTCAGTGCATATTCTCTATTTTCAAATATGTTTTTGAGTAATATTGTGTATATATCTTTGCGACGCTGAAGTAAGCCGTTTTATATGATCAACAGAAAAGACCATTTTAAGTTTAAAAGTTAAAGACATTTTTCTTTGCACCTCTTAATGACTCTGGAATTAAATTAGGCCTATTATTAGTATTGAGTTTACAGGGTATGGTGGTTTTGCTGTTGTAGAAAAAAATTTCTGTCTCATTTAAAATAGAATTATATTCTAATCCTGTTCTGAATTTATTCATTTTTTGAATGATAATGATGATAAAGACATGATTGATAAGTAGTAGTTCATCGACTGGCCGCTAGAGGCGGGCTGCAAAAGAGAGTCGGTCCCATAGACTCCTCATGTTAAAATGCCCAACTTTACAGCAGAACAAAACATGTTTGCAGCCTGGAACAAAAAGTGGTTTTGGTCTATATAGCTAATTTTGCCCTTCATGACAACTGTGAGAGGGGTGAATGTTTTTATAACTCATCCGTTTAAATTATATTAAGGCTTAAAGTTCTGCATAATTAAGGGCGTGGCCACTTGAGTGACAGGTGGATTGCCGCTGCTGTCACCGGCGTCGAGCTCGGTGGGCGTGGCTTCAGCAACCTGCTCCCGCCTCTTTGCCCATTTTCGATTATCCGGGAGTGACGCGTGGTGGCAACGGGCGGCTCCGCCCACTTTGAGCTTCAAAAAAAACGCTCTTCGAGGACGCTACGGTGACTTCCGGACTTCCGCGTGTCTCGTTCCCATGTTTTTTATACAGTCTATG
This sequence comes from Sinocyclocheilus anophthalmus, assembly GCA_018155175.1. Lineage (NCBI taxonomy): Eukaryota > Metazoa > Chordata > Actinopteri > Cypriniformes > Cyprinidae > Sinocyclocheilus > Sinocyclocheilus anophthalmus. The sequence goes on from JADLZN010000053.1 coordinate 112,570, forward strand.
GGCGTTACTCTATGTGTTGGCGTCATTTTATCTGAAACAGGAAGACAGGGCGGGACATATCAAGCAGCCCCGCCCCTTTTGAGAATAGCCAATAGCGTTCGTTCATATCACAGCTTGGGCTAGAGCCTTCTAGAGATTCTAGAGAGCGTCTGATTGGACAGAAAGTTTGATGAGAAGCTGAAGTACGATGTGACGTCAAAAAAGTCGTTGAGCCGTTTTGGCGGAAGTGACGAACTGCAAGCTTCGAATGCTTATATCTTCTAAATGCGAATTGGAGCACACTGGTTCCTATGGCTCAGTGGTAGAGCATTGTGTTAACAGCGTGAAAGGTCATGGGTTCAATTCCCAGGAAACACACATACTGGTAAAACATGTTTAGCCTGAATGCACTGTAAGTGGCTTTGGATAAAAGTGTCTGCTAAATGCATAAATTAAATTAAATAGATAACCTTAAATATGGATATTTTTCTTACACAAATGCATTGATTCGCTACAGGAGGCCTTTATTCACCCCCCGGGGCCCTGTGGGACTTTTTTATTACGGATGGACGCGCTTTATTGGGCTTCTTTTGGACTATTGGAAAATAACACCCATTCACTGCCATTATAACGCTTGGAAGAGCCAGGACGCTTTTAAATCTAACTCAGACAGCATTCGTCTGACAGAAGAAAGGCATACACACCTCGGATGGCTCGAGGGTGAGTAAACCACGGGGTAACTTTCATGTTTGGGTGAACTGTCCCTTTAAATATGCAATATGTGTTTCTGATAATATTGATGAGAGTAACAACAGCAGCCGCATGCAACAGAGTAACGTGCCAGTGCTGTGCCGAGCCGCTCACGCGGAGCTATGACGCGCTTTGTAATTATGGCTCCCTGCGATGAAGCTGGCGCGGGGCCCGGAGCTTTTAACTTCTCGGAACCGGCGCGGGGTGACGTCATCACGCCCTCCGGTGCTCGCGGTGTCCCACGGACGGCAGGAGCGGCACGGGCGCGCGAGCTCTCCCCGATCGGCCCGGGTGGTATTTAAGAGTCGAGGCGCGTTGACGGAGCCGCGACGCGATGGAGGGAGCAGCGCACTCAGACACGCCCGGCACCGAGAGACCAGCGGCGGACAGAGCGGCGGCGCTCGCGCGCTTGTTGCACCGCGACTGCACGCGTCTGCTCGAGCTCTACGTGAGTACGACTGCCGTTATTCACGCGTCCGTGACCACACTGCTGCTGTCAATCACGGCGCCGTTAAACCCGTCGCAGTGACGCGTCTCCGTTATCCGGTAACGCTGCGTAAACATGCTGCTGTCTCCTCGTGTTGTGTGCTCTGCTCTGGAGACTGATGCATGTGTGCTGAATGCTGTAGAGCTGGAGGACTCTTCATCTTCACAGCAGCAGCTCAGGTTTTGGGAATGATGAAGGCATATGTTCTGCATGCAGTTAAAAATACAAATGTGTTTGACAAGAAATGTTTCATTCAGATGGACCACAGCTTACCTTTTAATTCAGCAACTGTATTTTATATCAGATGTTAAATAATAGAGTGAAAGAAAACAATTTTACCACGCACTTTAACCACATTTCTTGACACAACATTTACGTTTGAGTTTTAAATCAAGTAGGGAATGATAAAGAATATTAAAACTGTGAACAGAACGATGCATGATTTTATTTATTATTATTTTGGCTTCTGCAGTAGTTGGGCTGAAATACTGTATCTTTATTATAGTGAAATACGGTATTTCATTTCTATAGTGTTTATTTCAAATAAACATAAGGTAAACAATACATAATGTAAAACACACGCACATTGTGCAATCTGATTTCATCTAATTTGTGAAAATCATTTACACCACACCAGTTCTTGCATGGTTTCTCCTGCCCGTGCATGATTACTGGAGCAGTGGCGTTTGATTGTTTGCATTGTTTGCTGTATGCAGACGTCAGAGCCATTTTTGGGTGCGTCTGAAGAGGTGGCGTAACACGCAATGCATAATTGATATCGAATGCATTTGTGCATGTGACTCAGAGGGCCGTTTGGTTAATTACAGGTGGTTCGGGTGCATGTGGGAGCACACGGGTCACGGCGCATTAACCGTAACCTTCCAGTGGGCGCTCCGAGTGACTAATCTTCCTCTAAAGGGACACTTTTCCGGTAATGACTAATTACAGCCCTCCTCCTCCTCAGAAAGAGCGGGAGAGCTTCCTGTCCCAGCATGCACCGGGCGGTGAGCGTCTGGTGACCCTGGCCCTCTGCCCCGAGGCCCTGAGCACCGGCGAGCAGGTGGGCCATGTGCGCTCGGCCCTGCGGCGCTGCATGGGGCTGCTGGAGTGCCTGATCGTGCGAGAGGTGGAGGAGATGGGCGAGGAGCTGGAGGGAGAGTACGAGAGTCTGAGGAAGACCGTGAGGGACCGGCTCGGGCATCTGCTCCACAGCACCGGGGCCCTGCTGGAGGAGGGAGAGGGGGGCTGCCCACCGTCCCCGCCGCTGCAGTGCACCGAGGTACACACGCGCTCCTGGCCAAACACAATACTTTCAGCACCACTGACTGCGATTCTGCAGTTTCAGCTCGATGGAGAGTCATTCATGTGTTTGCAAACATCTAGAGAGCATATGATGCCTGTTTGGAGGAGGCCGGGGCTAGTTGTCACACATACAACAAATAGTGGAATTTATATTAAAATTACAATATATGTGTCCCTGCAGCACAAAAGCAGTGTTAAGTCGCTGGGGGATATTTGTAGCAATAGCCAACAATACATTGCATGGATCAAAATGATACATTTCTGTTTTATGCCAAAAATCATTAGGATATTAAGTAAAGATCATGCTCCATGAAGATATTTTTTAAATTTCCTACAGTAAATATATCAAAAAACATAATTTTTGATTAGTAATTTGCATTGCTAATAACTTCATTGAACACTTTAAGATGATTTCCTCAGATATTTAATTTTTTGCACCCTCGACTTCCCGATTGTTGCATAATTGTCCCACTCCTAGACAAACCATACATCAATGGAAAGATTATTATATGGCCCTTATGACTGTTTTGGCTCCATGGTCACCTATATAAACCATGTGGACCCCCGATAAAAGAAAATACCACTTATGCAATTCTCTGGAGCCCTCCGCTCATCACTTCTTTACTCTCCCACATCACCACACACCCAACCTCCTTCCACACACACACACACACATAATGACAGCAAATTAGATTAAGTTCTACACTTATTTTCACAGTATTTAAAGCAAGACACTGCAGACAGAACCGTAGTTTTTTCATTCACGGGTCAACGTTGAGATTCCAAAATACACATTTAAGTATTTATTTGTTAGCGTTTTACCCCTTTGTGATTGTTGATTTTCGTTTATTCCAATGTGACGATCTCAAAATATAATTATCGCCAAATTAATGTATCATTATAGAGCCAAATATCAGTTTTCCTGACTACTCTTTCAAGCGCTGATACTGCTTCAATCATTCTCATTGCTATGCATTGACTGTGCTTGACAGCAGTGTTTCTTTGTCGTCCCTGTTGCTCTATTATGGGTGGTCTGCTGGAAGCTGATATGAAGCGATAAGCATTTGGACACTCATCAAACCCTAAATCCCTTTTCCCGTAAGTCACCGGCCCCTTGCCAGACACATTCACAACACTGCTTATTGAACAGCGTCTTCATTGGCAGTATCCGTTTAAACCATGAGTTTAAAACACACTCAAATATTCCTGCAAATATTCCAAGTGTCATGCCATTACAAAATCAAAGCTACATGAATGTAGGGTGTAAATAATGAATAAATGTCAAGCAGACATTCTAAAACAAAATCAGTATAACTTCTCACAAAAATAACTGAATACTTAATGAACTGTTTCAAACCAATAGATTTTATATAACTATAGAGCGAATAAACATGGGTTTTAATATATTATTGTAATGTAACCTCTGAACTGAAATCAATTTGTAAAAGCGCGACTTTTTTACCTATCAATCCGTCGTCGGGCTAGAGTCTAATAAATGCGTTTTTAAGCTAGACAAATTGCTAAATGAGAGATAAAATTTTTTCGATTGCGGAATTTTAAATGAACTTTTCTGTCTTTTTTCATGTTACCACAAATGAAAAAAAGAAATGTATTTGTATGTCATCGTTTATTAATGCCTAAATTTCACTTGTATTATGTTTGTATTATTATTTGTCCAACATCCCATGACATTTGTGTAATTCATTAATTATATTTGATATTGCTTTTATTTAGTTTTTTTGTTTCGTTTTAACACATGACGTAATGCATTAAATTGAACTGTATACATTTATGCTACCGAGCAATCACTAAAATCCTAGAAATAACATGTCAGAAGTTATAATATATAACATAGCCTGGTAACAATAAAGATTTGACAATTCAATAAGCGACAGTCAAGTGTAAGAGGTACATATATATTTAGGCGATGCAGTGTTCGGAATCTATTAGTATTAAAGTTGCATTGCTCCAATGCAAACAAAACAAAAACAAAAAATCACCAGCACTGTCTGTATGCATCACGTCAACACTGTTTGCAAAGTGCTACGTTTTCTGTGTTTAGAGGTAACAGCTGGGCGCTGAATCTACCGTTCCGCTAACCACGTGCGTAATGTAGGTGAGTAGTAGCGTGGCTACTTTAGTTGCCGACCTCCAACACTTTCCCGCGTTCTCTCTCGGATGTGCGGCAGAACGAGTAAATGAAGCCGAATCCCAGTAAACATATGATGTTTCACTATGAACAGAAACGTTTGGTCCTCGTATCATGGCGAAGGTCTCTTTACTTTGGCGTGTCCGGCGTGCCTGCTCATCTCACATATTCTCTGTGCCCTCTTTGCCTGTCATATTGACTCACAGCGTGGTGTGTAATTTGTATTTTGTATCCCAAATCTTGCTGATCGCCTGTTTATTAAAACATCTGTTGTGGTCATCTCACACTCACACTCACAACACACACACACACACACACACAATCAAACACACACACACACACACACAAACACACAGACACACACAGACACACACACGCATGCACACAGACACACACACGCACACAGACAGTCTCACAGACACTCAAACACACACACCAACACACCACACACCCCATACACTCTCTCACACACACACACACACACACACACTTCACATACAAACACACAACACTCACACACATAACAACACACTGCACACAGACACTCTCACGACACTCAAACACACACACACACTCTCTCAAACACACACACTCACGACAACCACCACTCACAACACACATACCACGTACCACACACACACCACACACAGAACACTCCCACATACAGCTCCACACACACACCACACATACATAGACCTCCCACACAGAACACAGACACGTCACACACACAGACACTCTCACGTCACACACACACACTCTCACACAGACAGACACATACACACACAGACACACACACCACCCCACACACAACACACACAGACACACCCACACAGACACAGAACTCACATCTTGCACGACACACACCCACACCACCACACACACTAGACACTCACGACACCAGACACTCACACCACTGCACCACCAGACACTCACCACAGACCTCCACACCCCCGACACCCACACACAGACCACAGACCTCACTACACCGACACTCACACACACTCCCACAGACCCAACACACACACACACCACGACCCTACCACCCAGAACACACAGACACAGACAGCTCACACACAGACACTCACACAACACACACACACAAGACCGCACCCCACTCACAGACCGCCACACCGAACACACAGACACAGACACCACAACACCAGACACCACACACACAGACACACACACAACCCCCACACAGACAGACAGACAGACACTCACACAGACAGACAGACTCACACACTCATTCACACAGACAGACACTCACACAGACACTCACACTGACAGACACACTGACAGACACAGACACTCACACACAGACACTCACACACACACGCACACACACAAACAAACACTCACACACCCAGCCCACAGACACATGACCCACCACCACACACATACACACACACATTACACACACACACAGACACACACACAACACACACTCACTCACACACAACACACACACACACAACAAACACACACAAACAAGAAGACCACACACAGAACGACATACACAACAGAACAGACCCTCCACCCAGACACTCACACACACCGTCACACACAGACCCCCCACACCACACAGACACTCACACACAGACCCCCAGACACAGACCACTCACACAACAGACACACATCTCACACCGACACGCACACACAGCACTCACACACAGACACACACCATAACACGCACCCAGACACATACACACACACCACACCAGACACTCACACAACAGACAGCGACACACTAAGCCTCACCTACACAGATACACATACACACACACAGACACTCACACACTGACACAGACACACACACACACACACAGACACTCACACACACACACACACACACACAACACAGAGACACACATTTTATTTTTCAGGATTCACAGATGAACAGAAAGTTCAAAAGAACAGCATTTATCTGAAATAGAAATCGTTTGTAACATTGTCTTTACTGTCACTTTTGAGCAATTTAATGCAGCCTTGATGAATTGTACATTATATAACATTTTTAGCTTTCGCTTTTAATATATAGTCTGACACCCAAACTTTTGAATGATATTGTATCATGTTTTTCACAAAAAAGTTATAATATTTCACAATATCACTGTTATTTATCAATGCAAACGCAGCCTTGATAAGCAGAAGAGACTTCTTTCAAAAACTCTGAAAATATAAACCAAAACTGGTTAACATGATCAAATAACCTGCACAGAAAACCTTTCTGTTTGATCAAAGTTGGGATTGTTTTCTATGAAGTAGTGTTCACCAGTGAGTCGTTCTCAACAGCACCGAGAGGCTGAGATTTCTCTCGTGTTGACGGTCTGTTTGTTATTTCCAGGGTCAGGATGAAGTTGAAGCTTCTGGTAGTTTTGCTGCTAAAATCTGGACCTACAGAGTTCTGCAGGAGCTCATCCACTGGACTGATTCGGCCTCTCAAACCCTTCACTTATTCCACAGCGAGAAGCACGGCCAGCAGCAGCAGCTCCTCTAGACGCGGCTTCCTGAACTAAACACCTTATTCAGTGGAGAATCAGTATGTTAGGCCAGGACCATGACCGCAGACGTCTAGAACTCAATCTGAGATTAAATCAGGCCTTTAGTTTAGACCAAAAGAGAACCTAAATTAACAAGCAGAGTTTATTGTTGTTTGGTTTAAAGCTTGGTTACAAAAAACCCAAGCATCTCGGCATGAATAGTGTTTTGCCTAAAAAAATCCTTTAAAAAATAAATTAGCTTGTTTTCTGATGGGGAGTATATTGCTACGTTCAGATGAGTTTCTGCGACTCTGCGGTCTTGATATTGTGTGCGATTATAACAATATGCTGTGCTCTTGAGGTCTAATACGGTAGGGCTCTTGTGTGAAATACATCACGGGCTTCACACACGCTTCAGCCTGAGTTACACACGTGTCAAAAGAAACAAAGACATTTACCTGTAAAATCAGCAGAGACCTTCACTGTAGGAAGAGTCCTGCCATCATTTACTCTCACTGCAAACCCATGGGACGCTATTTTTACAGCACAAACATCACATTGTGAAGAATTTTCATGCCGTTCTAGTCCAAACAGTGAAAGCAGACCGAGAGCAGAAGCTGTCAAGCAACAAAATGCATCAAAAATAGTTGCATTTTGACTCGACAGATCTTAATGCATGTAACTATAAATGAGATTTGAGAGCTACGGCAGAAGAGCAGAGTTTATGTTCACTGTATGCTTTTACTGTAGTGTGAACGTTTCTAATTTTCTAAAACATGTCTCACCTTTGCTTTTCCATGGAAGAGATAGTCATGCAGGTGTTGAATGACATGAATGTCTGGACCGCCGCTTCCGTCAGGGAATGTAAACATAAAAATAGTAACTGTGACTGTTTTTATCTCATGATTATATTGCAATGATCTCAGAAAAGTCAGAATTGCGAGATATGAACTCACAGTTCTAAGAGAGAAGTCAGAATTGTGATGCAAAAAGTTGCAATTCATTTTTTTTGTTACAAGACAAAAACAAAAAGTAGAATTGGAAGATATAAATTCAGAACTGCAATAAAATTCAGAATTGTGAGATGTAAACTCAAAGTCAGAATTCAGAATTTATATCTTGCAATTCTAACTTTTTTCTCAGAATGGACAACACAACAGAATTTAAAGGTATACAACTCAGAATTGCATGAAAAATAGAAACACAAAACTGAATGGAAAGAAAATAGAATACAAACAGAATTGCACGAAAATAAAACAAAAAACTGAATTGAAAGAAAAATAGAATAAAAAACAGAATTGCACGAAAAATAGAAACAAAAAACTGAATTGAAAGAAAAATAGAATAAAAAACAGAATTGCACGAAAAATAGAAACAAAAAAACTGAATTGAAAGAAAAATAGAATAAAAAACAGAATTGCACGAAAAATAGAGACAAAAAAACTGAATTGAAAGAAAAATAGAATAAAAAACAGAATTGCAAGAAAAATAGAAAAAAAAAAGAATTGTAAGGTATAAAACTCAGAATTGCACGAAAAATAGAAAAAAACAGAATTGCAAGAAAAATAGAAAAAAAACAGAATTGTAAGGTATAAAACTCAGAATTGCAAGATGTAAACTTGAAAAAAGTCAGAATTCTGAATTTATAACTGCGAGAAGCAAGGTCTGAATTGTGAGACAAAAAAAAAACGTTTATTATTATTATTAATTAATTTTTTATTCCATAGCGGAATCAGGCTTGCATATGAATGAGTAAATGATGGCAGTTTTCTGACAGACAGACTGACGTAGTGTTACTCTGATTGAACATATTCACATGCAGAAATGTTACATTTAGGAGAAACTAGAGTCATTTCACCCACAAACACTAACAAAGTTTGACGTTTACACATTTTCAAGTTATATATTGTGCTCCACACACACACACCACTCACACACACACACACACCCCACACACACACACACACCCACACTCCACACCACACTCCTCACACTTACACACACACACACACCACACACTCACACTCTCACTCTCACTCACACACACTCACATTCTCACTCACACACACTCACACTCACACACACTCTCACTCTCACTCACACACACACACACTCACAGTCTCACTCTCACACACACTCACACTCACTCACACTCACACTCTCCACTCACACACCACACCCTCACTCACACACACACTCCATTCTCATCACACTCACTTCACACTCTCACTTCTCACTCCTCACTCACCTTAAACACACCCACTCACACACACTCACTCACTCTCACACGCATATACACGCATATACACACATACACACACACACTCACAGTCTCACTCACACACCCCTCACACTCACTCACACTCTAATCTCCTCACTACAACCCACACATCACACTCTCTCTCTCACACACTCTCACACTCACTCACACTCGCACTCACACACACACACCTCACAGCACCACACACACTCACATCCACCTCCCCACAATCACACCACTCACACTCTCCTCTCACTCAACTTACACACACACAACACACCTCACTCTCACTCACATCTTACACACACACCTCACACCTCACTCACACACACCTCACATTCTCACTCACACACACCACACTCACTCACCTCTCCTCTCACTCACACCACTCAACTCTCCTCTCAGCACCACTCACACTCATCACACTCACAGCCACACAACACACACACCATCACTCTCACTATGCGCAACTCACGATCACACCCACACACTCACACACTCACACTCACTCACACACACACACTCTCTAACACACACACTCACACTCTCTAACACACTCACACACACACTCACTCACAAACACACAACACTCACTCACTCACACACACACACACACCACACACTCACACACACACTCACTCACCCTCACTCACACTCACACTCTCCACTTCACTCCACACACACACACTCAGTCTCACACTCACACACTCACACACACCACACACACACACACACTCTCACAACACACACACAACCCTCATCCACACACACGACGCACACTCCACACACGTGATAATACAACGGCATGTACTGGATACACCAGTGTGACCCCCGATCATGTAGTTTAGTATGAGCCACTAGTGATCAAACCGACTAACCTCCTTACTGTACTAACAGATGATGTAGCAAACCGCCTGTGACTTAGACTGTGAATTACTGTATGATTGAAGTCAGATTTCATTGTGAACTAAATCCACGGCATTACTGAGTAGTGAAGATCATATTTTTTAGACTATAGTCCATAGACTTAACAACCAAAAATCTGAAATATTAATATATTAATGTCTTTATTTATTAATTTCTACTGAGATGTCATGTAAGTGTAACACTGTGATGCATTTCTTTGCGGTTACTAAACCAGCGTAGCTGCTGACGACTAACTCTGAGGCTGTGAATCTGTGCTTATATCTAGAGGAGGATGCTCTGTTTGTCTCTGTGTGGCTTCATCTGTGACACACACTAACCATGCTTCGCAGCCGCATGCTCAGCTCATATTCCTCACATTCTCTATTTTGTTATATTATTGATCACAGTATCATGTATATGTCTATATTAATCAATAAATGATGGGATGAAACTTAAAGTGTGTTCGTATTCTGTGTGTGTGTGTGTGTGTGTGTGTGGTTCGGTACCAGGTGTGTGTGTGTGTGTGTGTTTGTGTTCTGTGTGTGTGTGTGTTCGTATTCTGGTGTGTGTTGTGTGTGTGTGTTCGTATTCTTGTGTGTGTGTGTGTTCGTACTGTTGTGTGTGGTCGTATTCTGTGGGTTGTGTGGGGTGTGTGTTCGTAGCTGTGGTGTGTGTGTGTTGTTTCGTATTCTGTGTGTGGTGGTTGTGTGGTTCGTATTCTGTGTTGTGTTTGATTCGGAATTCTGTGTGTGTGTGGGTTCGATTCTGTGTGTGTTCGTATTCGTGTTTGTTGTGGGTGTTCGTAGTCTTTTTGTGTGTGTGTGTTCGTATTCCTGGTGTGTGGTGTTCGATATTCTGTGTGTGTTCAGATTCTGTGTGTTGTGGTGTGTGTGTGTGTGTGGTTTGTGTCGTATTTGTGTGTGTTGTGTGTTCTAGCTGTGTGTGTGTGTGTTCGTATGCCGTGTGGTTTGTGTTTCGATTCTGTGTGTGTTTCGTAATTCTGTGTGTGTGTGTGATTCGTATTCGTGTAGTGTGTGGTGTTCGTATGTTCTGTGTGGTGTGGGTCTATTCGTGTGTCTGTGTGGGTTCGTTTCTGTGTGTGTGTTGTTCGTATTCTGTGTGTGTGTGGTTCTATTCTGTTGTGTGTTTGTGTGTAGTTCGTATTCTGTGTTTCTGTGTTTGTTTCGATTGCTGTGTTTGTGTTGTTCGTATTCGTGTGTGTGTGTGTTCGTATTGTGTGTGTGTGTGTGTTCGTATTCTGTGTGTTGTGTGTGTGTGTGTGTGTGGTTCGTATCTGTGTGTTGTTTGTGTTTGTGTTCTGTGTTTGTGTGTGTGTGTGTTGTGTTCGTATTCTGGGGGTGTGTGTGTTTCTATTCTTTGTTGTGTGTTGTTCGTATTCTGTGTGTGTTGTTTTCGTATTCTGTTTGGTGTTCGTATTCTGGTGTGTGTGGGTGTGTGGTGGGTGTTCGTATCTTGTGTGTGGTGGTGCTTCGTATTCTGTGTGTGTGTGTTTTCGTATCTGGGGTGGTTCGTATCTGTGTGTTTGTGGTTCGTAGTCTGTTTGGTGTGGTGTGTGTGTGTGGGTGTTCGTATTCTTGTGTTGTGTGTGTGTTCGTATGCCTGTGTGTGTGTGTGTTCGGTAGTTCTGTGTGTGTTCGTATTCTGTGTGTGTGTGTGTTCGTATTCTGTGTGTGTTCGTATTCTGTGTGTGTGTGTTCTTAATTCTGTTTGTGTGTGTGTGTGTGTGTTTCGTATTCTGTGGTGGGTGTGTGTGTGTGTGTTCGTATTCTTGGTGGTGTTGTGTGTGTGTGTGTTGTGTTCGTATTCTGTGTGTTGGTGTGTTCGTATTCTGTGTGTTTCGATTCTGTGTGTGTGTTTCGTATTCTGGTGGTGTGTGGGTGTGTGTGTGTGTGTGTTCGTATTCTGTGTGTGTGTGTGTGTGTTCGTATTCTGTGTGTGTTCGTATTCTGTGTGTGTGTGTTCGTATTCTGTGTGTCTGTGTGTGTTCGTATTCTGTGTGTGTTCGTATTCTGTGTGTGTTCGTATTCTGTGTGTGTGTGTGTTCGTATTCTGTGTGTGTTCGTATTCTGTGTGTGTGTGTGTTCGTATTCTGTGTGTGTGTGTGTGTGTTCGTATTGTGTGTGTGTGTGTGTTCGTATTCTGTGTGTGTGTGTGTGTGTGTGTTGTCGTAGTCTGTTGGTGTGTGTGTGTGTGTTCGGATTCTGTGGGTGTGGGGTGTGTGTGTGGTCGTATTCTGTTGTGTGTGTGTGTGTTCGTATCGTGTGTGTGTGTGTGGTATTCTGTGGTGTGGTGTGTGTGTGTGTGTGTGTAACAGATGTCTGATGTGTGTGTGTGTGTAACAGGTGTGTGTGTGTGTGTGTGTGTTCGTATTCTGTGTGTGTGTGTGTGTGTTCGTATTCTGTGTGTCTGTGTGTGTTCGTATTCTGTGTGTGTGTGTGTGTTCGTTTTCTGTGTGTGTGTGTGTTCGTATTCTGTGTGTGTGTGTGTTCGTATTTTGTGTGTGTGTGTGTGTTCGTATTCTGTGTGTGGTCGTATTCTGTGTGTGTGTGTGTTCGTATTCTGTGTGTGTGTGTGTGTTCGTCAGCTGTGTGTTGTTGTTCGTATTCCGGTGGGTGTTCGTATTCTGTGTGGTGTTGTTCGTATTCCTGTGTGTGTGTGTGTGTGTTGTGTGTTCGTAGTCTGTGGTGTGTGTGTGTGTTCGTATTCTGTGGGTGGTGGGTTGTGTGTGTGTTCGTATTCTGTTTGTGTGTGTGGTTCGTATTCTGTGTGTGGTCGTATTCTGTGTGTGTGTGTGTTCGTATTCTGTGTGTGTTCGTATTCTGTGTGTGTTCGTATTCTGTGTGTGTTCGTATTCTGTGTGTGTGTGTGTTCGTATTCTGTGTGTGTGTGTGTTTGTGTTCTGTGTTTGTTCGTCTTCTTTGTGTGTGGTTGGTTCGTAATTCTTTGGTGTGTGTGTGTGTGTGTGTGGTGTTAGTATTCTGTGTGTGTGTGTTTTGTTCGTATTCGGTGTGTGTGTGTGTGTGTGTGTTTCGTTATTCTGGGTGTGTGTGGGTGTGTGTTCGTATTCTGTGTGTGTGTGTGTTCGTTTTCTGTGTGTGTGTGTGTTCGTATTCTGTGTGTGGTCGTAGTCGGTGTGTGTGTGTGTTCTATCTGTGTGTGTGTGTGTGTGTGTGTGTTCGTATTCTGTGTGTGTGTGTTCGTATTCTGTGTGTGTTCGTATTCTGGTGTGTGTGTGTGTTTTTTTTGTTTGTGTGTGTGTGTGTTTGGTGTTTTTCGTAATTCTGGTGTGTGGGTGTTTTTTTTGGTGTTCGATTCTGTGGTGTGGTGTTCGTATCTGTGTGTGGTCCGTACATTCTGTGTTGTGTGGTGTGTGTGTGTTCGTATTCTGGTGTGTTCTATTCTGTGTGGTTGTGGTGTTCGTATTCTGTGGTGTGTGTGTGTGTGTGTTTGTGTCATTAATGTGTCCTATCTGTGTGTGTGTGTGTGTGTGTTCGTATTCTGTGTGTGTGTGTGTGTGTGTGTGTGTGTTCGTATTCTGTGTGTGTGTGTGTCGTTTCTGTGTGGTGTTCGTAATTCTGTTGTTTGTGTGTTCGTATTCTTTGGGTGTTGTGTGTTGTTGTGTGGTGTGTGTTCGTATTCCCTGTGTGTGTGTGTGTGTGTGTTCGTATTCTGTGTGTGTTCGTATTCTGTGTGTGTTCGTATTCTGTGTGTGTTCGTATTCTGTGTGTGTTCGTATTCTGTGTGTGTGTGTGTGTGTGTTCGTATATCTGTGGTGTGTGTGTGTGTTCGTATTCTGTGTGTGTTCGTATTCTGTGTGTGTGTGTGTGTTCGTATTCTGTGTGTGTGTGTGTGCGTGTTGCGTATTCTGTGTTTGTTGTGTGTGTGTTTCTTATTCTGTGTGTGTTGTTGTGTGTGTGTGTGTTTGTGTTGTGTGAGTGTGTGTGAGTGTGAGTAAGTGTGTGTGTGTGTGTGGTGGTGTTCTATATTTTGTGTGTGTGTGTGGGTTCGTATTCTGTGGTGTGTGTGTGTTTGTATTCTGTGTGTGTGTGTGTGTGTGTGTGTTTTGTATCTCTGTGTTGTGTGGGGTGTGTGTGTTGGTATTCTGGGGGGTGTTGTGTGTGTTCGTATCTGGGTGGTGTGTGTGTGTGTGTTCGTAGTCTGTGTGGGTGGTGTGTGTGTTTCTTATTCTGTGTTGTGTGTGTGGTGGGGTGTGTTCGTATTCTGTGTGTGTGTTGTGTCGGATTCTGTGGGTGTGTGTGGTTCGAAAGAAGAAGTATTCTGTGTTGTGTGTGTTCTATTCTGTGTGTGTTCCTATTCTGTGTTTGGGGTGTGTGTTCGTATTCGTTTGGTGTTTTGTTCGTATCTGTGTGTGTGTTGTTTCGTATTCTGTGTGTGTTCCTGTATTTCTGTGTGTGTGTTGTTACATTCTGTGTGTGGGTGGGTGTGTGGTGTGTGTTTCGGATTCTGTGTGTGTGTTTGTGTTTTCGTATTCTGTTTGGTGTGTGGTGGTGTTTTCTTATTCTGTGTGTGTGTGGTGTTCGTATTCTTTTGTGTGTTTGTGTTCGTATCTGTGTTTGTTGTGTGTTCGTATTTCTTTGTGTGTTCGTATTCTGGGTGGTGTGTGTCGTATTCGGTGTGTGTGTGTGTGGCTTGGTTCGTATTCTTTGTGTGTGTGGTGTTC
Organism: Sinocyclocheilus anophthalmus; assembly: GCA_018155175.1. Taxonomy (NCBI): domain Eukaryota; kingdom Metazoa; phylum Chordata; class Actinopteri; order Cypriniformes; family Cyprinidae; genus Sinocyclocheilus; species Sinocyclocheilus anophthalmus. The sequence goes on from JADLZN010000053.1 coordinate 127,585, forward strand.
GATTCTGTGTGTGTTGGGTTCGTATTCCTGTGTGTGGTCGTATTCTTGTGTGTGTGTGTGTGAGTGATTCTGTGTTTGTGTGTGTGTGTGTGTGTTTCGATTCGTGTGTGGGTGTTGTTGTGTTGCGAATTCTGTGTGTGTGTGTGGGGTGGGTTCGTATTCTGTGTGTGTTCGTTTCTGTGTGTGTGTGTGTGTGTGGTGTTTCGTTATTCTGTGTGTGTTCGTATCTGTGTGTGTGTATACTTGTTCGTATTCTGTGTGGTGTGTGTGTGTGTGTTCGTATTCCTGGGTGGGGGTGGTGTGTGTGTTTCGTTTCTGTGTGTGTGTGTGGTGTTTCGTCGTCGTGTGGGTGTGTGGTCGTATTCGTGTGGTCGTAGTCTGTGTGTGTGTGTGTTCATATTCTGTGTGTGTGTGTGTGTGGTTGTGGTGGTTCGTATTCTGGGGTGTTGGTGTGTGTGTTGTGTTCGTTTCTGTGTGTGTTTATATTTGTGTGTGTGTGTGTGTGTTCGTGTGGTGTGTGTGTGTGTGTGTGTTCGTAGGCGTGTGTGTGTGGGTGTGTGGTTCGTAGATCTGTGTGTGGGTGTTCGTATCTGTTTGTTTGATTCTGTGTATGTGTGTGTGGTCGTATTGCTGTGTGTGTGTGTGTTTCGATGCCTGTGTGGTGTGTGTGTGTGTTCGTAGCTGTGTGTGTGGGGTGTGTGTGGTCGTATCTGGGTGTGGGGTGTGTGTGGTGGTCGTATTCTGTGGACTGTGTGTGTGTGTGTGTTCGTATTCTGTGTGTGTTTGTGTGTTCTTATTCACTGTGATGATGTGATGTTTTGTATTCTCACGGTTGTGTGGTCAAGTGTGTGTTTGTTTAGGATAATACTTCTGTGTGTGTGTAGTGTGTGTTGTGTGTGTGCGTTTGTATTCTGTGTGTGTGTGTGTGTGTTCGTATTCTGTGTGTGTGTGTGTGTGTGTTCGTATTCTGTGTGTGTGTGTTGTGTGTGTTCGTAGTCTGTGTGTGTGGGGGGTGTGGTGTGTTTCGTATTCTGTGTGTGTGTTTGTTTGTTCGTATTCTGGTGGTCTGTGTGTGTGTGTGTGTGTGTGGTGTGTTTTGGACAGGGGTTCAGAGTAATGTGATAAAGAAAATAAAGTACACTTCCCAATATTTTACATATAAAAATTATAATTGTATATTGTACATATGGCGACTAATGTAATGTTAACTCATTGAGATATACCTACAGTGGGTACGGAAAGTATTCAGACCCCCTTAAAATTTTCACTCTTTGTTATATTGCAGCCATTTGCTAAATCATTTAAGTTAATTTTTTTCTCATTAATGTACACACAGCAACCCATATTGACAGAAAACACAGAATTGTTGACATTTTTGTATATTTATTAAAAAAGAAAAACTGAAATCACATGGTCCTAAGTATTCAGACAATTTGCTGTGACACTCATATATTTAACACAGGTGCTGTCCATTTCTTCTGATCAAACTTGAGATGGTTCTACACCTTCATTTAAGTCCAACTGTGTTTGATTATACTGATTGGACTATATAAAAAAAGCCACACACCTGTCTATATAAGACCTTACAAGCTCACAGTGCATGTCAGAGCAAATGAGAATCATGATGTCAAAGGAACTGCCTGAAGAGCTCAGAGACATAATTGTGGCAAGGCACAGATCTGGCTAAGGTTAAAAAAAAATTTCTGCTGCATTTAAGGTTCCTAAGAGCACAGTTGCCTCCATAATCCTTAAATGGAAGATTTTTGGGACGACCAGAACCCTTCCTAGAGGTGGCCGTACGGCCAAACTGAGCTATCGGGTGAGAAGAGCCTTGGTGAGAGAGGTAAAGAAGAACCCAAATATCACTGCGGCTGAGCTCCAGAGATGCAGTCAGGACATGGGAGAAAGTTGTAGAAAGTCAACCATCACTGCAGCCCTCCACCAGTCGGGGCTTTATGGCAGAGTGGCCCGACGGAAGCCTCTCCTCAGTGCAAGACACGTGAAAGCCCGCATGGAGTTGTGAGATTGTGAGAAATAAGATTCTCTGGTCTGACGAGACCAAGATAGAATTGTTTGGCCTTAATTCTAAGCGGTATGTGGTGGAGAAAACCAGGCACTGCTCAATACACCTGTCCACTACAGTCCCAACAGTGAAGCATGGTGATGGCAGCATCATACTGTGGGGGTGTTTTTCAGCTACAGGGACAGGACGACTGGTTGCAATCGAGTGAAAGATGAATGCGGCCAAGTACAGTGATATCCTGGACGAAAACCTTCTCCAAGTGCTCAGGACCTCAGACTGGGCCGAAGGTTTACCTTCCAACAAGACAATGACCCTAAGCTCACAGCTAAAATATCGAAGGAGTGGCTTCACAACAACTCTTTTTGTGACTGTTCTTGAATGGCCCAGCCAAAGCCCTGACTTAAACCCAATTGAGCATCTCAATTGAGACCTAAAAATGGCTGTCCACCAACCTTTACCATCCAACCTGGCAGAACTGGAGAGGATCTGCAAGGAGTAATGGCAGAGGATCCCCAAATCCATGTGTGAAAAATTGTTGCATCTTTCCCAAAAAGACTAATGGCTGTATTAAATCAAAAGGGTGCTTCTACTAAATACTGAGCAAATGGTCTGAATATTTAGGACCATGTGATATTTCAGGTTTTCTTTTTTATAAATCTGCAAAAATGTCAACAAATCTGTGTTTTCTGTCAATATGGGGTGCTGTGTGTACATTAATGAGGAAAAAAAATTTAACTTAAATTATTTTAGCAAATGGTTGCAATATAACAAAAAGTGAAAAATTTAAGGGTGTTTGAATACTTTCCGTACCCACTGTAGGTATATAATTTTTATGCCTAAACTGACTTTTTTTTTTTACTGGATAATATATTTTTATATTTCAATTTAAAATTAAAATCAGAAATAAAAAAAATCTAATATTTAAGATCAGAGCTCAAGAAAAAAAGAGCTTAGAAATTCTCACGACTTCTTAAGATTGCATTAATTTCAATAATTTTTTAAAGGCCTTGATTTTTATTTTTCTAAAATATTTTCACGTGTCCATTTAAAACGAAAACCAGAAAAATAAAATAACAGACTTGCACTTTACATTTTAACATCCATATAATTCATTACTATTGTACTAAGTGTAAATATAGAAGTTATATACTGTAAATGCACAGAAATATGAACATTGTACCTGTTTATAAACAAATTAGGAGTTTTGTGTGTGTGTGTGTGTGTGTAAACGTGAATAAACACATTATAAATATATATAGCCTGTATATCTGCTGGAGCCCATCTCAGGGCCTGACCAGCTCAGAGCGTCTGCGCATGCGCACCGGAGCAGCGCTAATGGCGGAGAGCGTGCGGTCGCCGTTCGATTACCGGGAGCCCCCGACCCTGGACAGCGACGGGGATGGAGGAAAGCCGCCGCCGCCGCGCGGGTCAGTCGCTCTCGCTGGAGAAGCGGGTCGTGGCGCTTGTTTCGGGGGCATGCTCGGATTAGCGTGCGTGCTAACGGTTAGCCGGTCCGGTTGTGTTGTTCAGAGGAAAACCCGCGGCCGTTACATCGACCGGCGCCTCTCTCTCGTGCTCCGAGCTCGCGCGCGTCTTTACTGTGCTATCTTCCCGTTCCGCGTTACCGTTACAGTCAGAAGCGGCGGCGCCTCGAACGATTAGCAAAACACTGCGCGGGTGCGCGAGACCAGCCGGCGCGTGCACGGACACTGCTGCCGAGCGCGCTCACGAGCAGTTCACCATGGTAACGTTCGCGGGGACATGAGTGAGATCTCAATAGCAACCGTCTGCAGGGACATGAGCGCGATCGTCATAGCAACCGTAGAAGGGACATGAGCGAGATCTCCATAGCAACGGTCGCGCTGGACATGAGCGAGTTCTCCATAGCAACGGTCGCGCGGGACATGAGCGAGATCTCCATAGCAACAGTCGCGCTGGACATGAGCGAGATCTCCATAGCACCCGTATAAGTCAATTAGCGAGATCTCCATAGCACGGTCCGGCGCGGGACCTCCAACCGTAGAATGGACATAGTGATCTCCATAGCAACGTTGTGCGTGGACATGATCGCGTCTCCATAGCACCGTCGCGCTGGACTATCGAGATCGTATAGCAACCGAGAATAACATGAGCTGATCCTCCATAGCACGTCCCGCTGCATGGACAGAGCGAGTTCTCCATAGCACCCGTGGCGGGGGACATGAGCCGGATCGCCATAGCAACTTGCGAGCTGGGTACAGATCGGTTTCTCCCATAGCAACCGTGGCTGGGGACTGAGCGCATCTCCATAGCAACGGTCCCGTGCGGGACATCGAGCGAGCTCGTCATCTGGACATATGAAGCGGATCTCCTATCAACGTCGAGCGGGGACATGAGTGAGATCTTCATAGCAACCGTCGTGCTGGACATGAGCGAGATCTCCATAGCAACCGTTGTGCTGGACACAGTGAGATCTTCATAACAACGGTCGCGTGGGACTTGAGTGAGATCTCCATAGCAACGGTCGCGTGTGACATGAGTGAGATCTTCATAGCAACCGTCGTGCTGGACATGAGCGAGATCTCCATAGCAACGGTCGCGCTGGACATGAGCGAGTTCTCCATAGCAACGGTCGCGCGGGACATCGAGCGAGATCTCCATAGCAACGGTCGCGCGGGACATCGAGCAAGATCTCCACAGCAACCGTTGCGCTGGACATGAGCGAGATCTCCATAGCAACCGTCGCAGGGACATGAGTGAGATCTCCATAGCAACCGTGGCGGCGGACATGAGCGAGATCTCCATAGCAACAGTCGCGCTGGACATGAGCGAGATCTCCATAGCAACAGTCGCGCTGGACATGAGCGAGATCTCCATAGCAACAGTCGCGCTGGACATGAGCGAGATCTCCATAGCAACAGTCGCGCTGGACATGAGCGAGATCTCCATAGCAACAGTCGCGCTGGACATGAGCGAGATCTCCATAGCAACCGTCGCGGGGACATGAGCGAGATCTCCATAGCAACCGTGGCGGGGGACATGAGCGAGATCTCCATAGCAACCGTCGCGCTGGACATGAGTGAGATCTCCATAGCAACGGTCGCGTGTGACATGAGTGAGATCTTCATAGCAACCGTCGTGCTGGACATGAGCGAGATCTCCATAGCAACCGTTGTGCTGGACACAGTGAGATCTTCATAACAACGGTCGCGTGGGACTTGAGTGAGATCTCCATAGCAACGGTCGCGTGTGACATGAGTGAGATCTTCATAGCAACCGTTGTGCTGGACATGAGTGAGATCTTCATAGCAACCGTCACGCTGGACATGAGCGAGATCTCCATAGCAACAGTCGCGCTGGACATGAGCGAGATCTCCATAGCAACAGTCGCGCTGGACATGAGCGAGATCTCCATAGCAACAGTCGCGCTGGACATGAGCGAGATCTCCATAGCAACAGTCGCGCTGGACATGAGCGAGATCTCCATAGCAACAGTCGCGCTGGACATGAGTGAGATCTCCATAGCAACCGTCGCGGGGACATGAGCAAGATCTCCATAGCAATGGTCGCGTGGGACATGAGTGAGATCTCCATAGCAACGGTCGCGTGGGACATGAGTGAGATCTTCATAGCAACCGTCGCGCTGGACATGAGTGAGATCTCCATAGCAACGGTCGCGTGTGACATGAGTGAGATCTTCATAGCAACCGTCGTGCTGGACATGAGCGAGATCTCCATAGCAACCGTTGTGCTGGACACAGTGAGATCTTCATAACAACGGTCGCGTGGGACTTGAGTGAGATCTCCATAGCAACGGTCGCGTGTGACATGAGTGAGATCTTCATAGCAACCGTTGTGCTGGACATGAGTGAGATCTTCATAGCAACCGTCGTGGGGACATGAGCGAGATCTCCATAGCAACGGTCGCGTGGGACATGAGTGAGATCTTCATAGCAACCGTCGCGCTGGACATGAGCGAGATCTCCATAGCAACAGTCGCGCTGGACATGAGTGAGATCTCCATAGCAACGGTCGCGTGTGACATGAGTGAGATCTTCATAGCAACCGTCGTGCTGGACATGAGTGAGATCTTCATAGCAACCGTCGCGCTGGACATGAGCGAGATCTCCATAGCAACCGTCGCGGGGACATGAGTGAGATCTTCATAGCAACCGTCACGCTGGACATGAGCGAGATCTCCATAGCAACGGTCGCGTGTGACATGAGTGAGATCTTCATAGCAACCGTCGCGTGGGACATGAGTGAGATCTTCATAGCAACCGTCGTGGGGACATGAGCGAGATCTCCATAGCAACGGTCGCGTGGGACATGAGTGAGATCTTCATAGCAACCGTCGCGCTGGACATGAGCGAGATCTCCATAGCAACGGTCGCGTGTGACATGAGTGAGATCTTCATAGCAACCGTCGTGCTGGACATGAGCGAGATCTCCATAGCAACCGTTGTGCTGGACACAGTGAGATCTTCATAACAACGGTCGCGTGGGACTTGAGTGAGATCTCCATAGCAACGGTCGATGCTGTCCGATAATCACGGAAACCGACTTCTGAATTCGATGTAATAACTAAATATCCCAACCGGTAAAGCGTAATATGCTTTTTAAATATAATAGTAATAGTTAGTTTTATTGTATATATGCTATACCTAAATTACGTAACGTAACACACATCTTTTATGTTCTGATAATAAAGTTAGTATGTGTTATTGTTATGTTCTAAAGACGTTTATAACACGTTTTGCTGATAAAAAAACATTCCATGAACAATGAATAAATAACGTTATTAAAGACCAGACAAGTTCGAATGAACGTTGTTAACGTTGCCAGAATTGTTATTACAATCGCATTATTAATTTATAGTTATTAATATCGTTTAGGTTAAGTCGTACTGATTCTGAATCAGCGAGCCTGAACACTGAATCGACTCATGAGTCATTCACAGTCTGCAGTTTTGAAGTGTTTATTACATTGCTTCTGCGTCGTGTCGTGAAGTGATTCGTTCGGTTTGTGTTTGAATGAATCTTAAAGTATGTGTGAGAGTGAATCTATGTGTGTGTGTGTGTGAGAGTGTGATTGTGTGTGAAGTGAATCTGTGGTGTGTGTGTGAACAGTGTTGTGTGTGTGATAGTGACTCTGTGTGTGTGTGTGTGTGTGTGTTTGTGTGTGTGTGTGTGTGAGGGGTGTGTGTGTGTGTGTGTGTGTGTGTTGTGTGTTGTGTGTTCTGTGTGGTGTGTGTGTGTGTGTGTGTGGTGAAAGTGTGGTGTTGTAGGAGTGATCGGTGTGTGTGTGTGTGTGAGAGTGGATCTGTGTGTGGGAGAAGTGTGTGTGTGAGATGAATCTGTGTGTGTGTGTGGTGTGTGAGAGTGAATCTGTGTGTGTGTGTGAAAGTGAATCTGTTTGTTGTGTGAATTGAATCTGTGGTGTGAGACGTTGTGTGTGTGAGATTGAATCTGTTTTGTGTGTGAGAGTGAATCTGTGTGTGTGTGTGTGTGAGAGTGAGAGTGAATCTGTGTGTGTGTGAGTGAGAGTGAATCTGTGTGTGTGTGAGTGAGAGTGAATCTGTGTGTGTGTGAGAGTGAATCTGTGTGTGTGTGAGAGTGAATCTGTGTGTGTGTGAGAGTGAATCTGTGTGTGTGTGAGAGTGAATCTGTGAGTGTTTGTGTGTGTGTGTGATAGTGAATCTGTGTGTGTGTGTGATAGTGAATCTGTGGAGTGTTAGAGTGTGTGTGTGAGCGTGCCTCTGTTGTGGTTGTGTTGTGAGTTGAATCTGTGTGTGGGTGTGTGAGAGTTTGATCTTGTGTGTGTGTGTTTGTGTGTGTTTGCGTGTGTGTGTGTGGGTGTGTGTGAGAGTGATCTGGTGTGTGTGTGAGAGTGGAGTGAATCTGTGTGTGGTGAGTGAGAGTTGAATCTGTGTGTGTGAGTGAGTTAGAGTGAAATCTTGTGTGTGTGTGATTGAGAGTGAATCTGTTGTGTTTGTGTTGTGAGTGAAATCTGTTGTGGTGTGTTTGTTGTGTTGTGTTGTGTTGTGTTGTGTGTGTGTGTGTGTGTGAGTGAATCTGTGTGTGTGTGCGTGAATCTGTGTGTGTGTGTGTGAGTGGATGGAGTGAATCTGTGTGTGTGTGGAGTGATCTGTGTTGTGGTGATGGTGTGATGAGTGGAGAGTGAATCGTTGTTTGTGTGAGTGAATCTGTGTGTGTGTTTGTGATCTGTGTGTTGTGTGTGTTGTGTGCGTGAATCTGTGTTTTGTTGTGTGTGTGACTGAGATCTTTTGTGGTGTTGTCTGTGCTTGAGTGAGATTTGACATCTGTGTGTGTGTGTGTGATAGTGACTCTGTGTGTGTGTGGTGTGAGTGATCTGTGTTTTTGTGTGGTGTATCTGTGTGTGTGTGTGTGTGTGAGTGAATCTGTGTGTGTGTGTGAGAGTGAATCTGTGCGTGTGTGTGTGAATCTGTGTGTGTGTGTGAGAATGTGTGTGAGTGTGTGAGTGTGAATCTGTGGTTGTGTTTGTGAGTGCATCTGTTGTTTGTGTGTGTGTGTGGTGAATCTGTGTGTGTGTGTGTGTGAAGTGGATCTGTGCGTGTGTGTGTTAATCTGTGTGTGTGTGTGTGCGTGAGTGAGAGGAATGAGAGTGTGTGTGTGAGAGTGAATCTGTGTGAGTGTGTGAGAGTGAATCTGGTGTGGAGATTGGGTTGTGCGTGTGATGTCTGACGGTTGTGTGTGATGGTGTGTGTGTGTGTGTGTGTGTTTCCTGCCAGGCTAGTGTGTGGCAGGAAGAGGGGGACGCGGTGCCGGTGCTGTGAAAGAGCGGCGTATGTGACGGAGGACGAGGAGGAGAGTCTGTCTGAACACAGTTACAGCCCAGGTACTGAAACACAGTTTAGAGTGTTTTATCCAGTCAGAGCTCGTTTAGTGTAACTGTAGCTGGATCTTGACTGGTTTTGATCAAGTAAAGGTCAGAAGATGAACACATACTGGACTGAAGCAGCTCAGCTTTACTTGATTCTCCATCAATCATGTTTTAGAGTCTCAAATCTGATCCTCAGGATCTTTTGAGGAGCGGTTGTTTCCAGAAGCTTTACTTTCACTGTTCCTCAGCGGCGGAATGATCTTCACAAGCCTCCAGAACATCTCACATCTTCTGAGGAGCCGTTATTTCTTCAGCTCTCAATCACTGCATTTATATGTTTGGAGCATTTCAGTCTCTTCTTACTGAGACAGATTACTGGAGATATAGAGACGACTGATATTTAGATCATTTACAGCACAAGCATCAGAATCTCATCATATAAAAATCAGCATGAGCCTCTGAATACATTTAGCTGTTTTTTTTTTTTTTTCCTCCTATTTATAATGTATTGCATTTGTTTTTTTGTGTGTGTGTGTGTGTGTGTTGTGTGTGTTTGTGGTGTGGTGTGTGTGTGTGTGTGTGTGTGTAGGGGATGAGCAGTACACAGAGGGAGCTGAAGACCGAATACCTGCGCCGAGCAGCCCGTTCTTCCTCACCGACCCGGCACAGCTCTGGTACAAGACCTGCTCTCATTCACTTTTTATTGGTTGGTGGAAATGAGCTTCCACAGTGCTCAGCCGTGTTGACTCTGAATGTGCCGTGTGTTTGTGTGTCCTGCAGTGTGCCAGAGCTGGCTGAAGAGGGTGCTAGTGGCGTCCGCGGCCCTGTGCTGTTCCACCCAGCGCCCAACTGCAGGATTAGAGAGGTGCATTGTGGGAGTCAGGTCCGGCTCGTCGTCATAGCCATTCGAGACATTGCCAAAGGAGAGGAGATCACAGTGGACTACAGCCTGACCGACTGGGGAGAAAATGCCATGGTGAACGACCAGAACCTCACTGAAACACGCTATACTGTATTCTCCGCACATCTGCGTAAACTTTAATTCATTCATGATCTATTAAACCGCAGGGCTTTCATACTTCGGGTGTCCCCCGCGCGGGTTTGACTGTGGATTCAACCCCGAGAGCAACCTTAAGAAGTTGATTTCATGCAACACCACTCACTCACCTCACTCACTCACGTCATACGCACACAAACACACGCGCGCACCACCACTCCACACACACACACACACACACACACACTCACTCACTCACTCACACGCACACACACACTCTCTCTCACACATACACACACACACACAGACAAACACACGCGCACACACACACACACTCACACACACTCACTCACTCACGCACTCACACACACACTCACACACACTATCACACACACTCACACACACACTCAACACACACACACACACACACAGAACCACACACACACACACACACAACTCACACACACTCACTCACACACACACACAACTCACACTCACCTTCCACACACCTCACTCACACACCACACTCACACACTCGCACAGACACACACTCACACACCACACTCACACACACACACACACAGACACTCACGCACTCACACACAGACACTCACGCACTCACACACAGACACACACACCACACACCACACACACCACACACACCACACTCACTCACTCACTCACTCACTCACCACTCACTCACTCACTCACACACACAAAACACACACACACACAAACACACACACACACACACACCCACACAACACCCACACACTCATCACTCACTCACTCACTCACTCTCTCACACACACACACACATTCTCACTCACTCACACACACACACTCCACACACTCACTCCATTCACTCACACCACACTCACTCACTCCACACACAACACTCACTCAACGCACACAAACACACACCCACCCACACACTCACACACGCACACTCACACACACACCCACACACTCCACACACTCACTCACACACACAACAACACTCACACCACCACACACCTCACACACACACCACTCCACACCCAAACCCCAAAATCCCCCACCCCACCCTCCTCCAGCACAGCACTCACGTCACTCCCTCACACACACACTCACTCACACACTCACTCACACACACTCTCACACTGACACACACTCACACACACTCACACACACACACACCTCCTCACTCACCACGTCACTCACTCACATCTCTCACACACCACTGACTGTCTTTACATGCACAGCTGGAGTAAAGTCAGATTGTAGATCATGAACGTTTATACGATTTACGCTTTAAATGTGCCATGAACACCGCAATCTGATGTGCATCACACATGCATTTAAACAAAACTGCAGTGCATGTGAAAAATAGCAAGGAATGTGAGGAGTTGCTCTGAAAATTGGAAAATAACATTTTAAATATGCTACAATAAATTGGAAAATAAGATAAGTTATTGAAGATATCACAAATTAGATGTGGCGTCCTTAAATTAAAATTTTTCTCCAGTCATCAACCATCTTCTCAAATGTGTGTAGAATGAAATGCTGTTGTCAACAAAACTAAAAGAAAATTATTATTTTTTCTTAAATACAGTGAAATATTGCATTAGTAACATTTTTGCATTTTATTTTTATTTAGTAATATTCAAGATCATAAAAGCAGGGTTATTATAGTTAAACTAAACATATAGTAACAAAAAAAGAAAAATTGTTTGTCACTTGAACTAAACTTACTTAAAATAACTACCCGTATGAACATGAAAAAACACACTGCTTGTCAGTCAAACTTTTTAGGATTATTGCTATGAGTGGGGTTATCTAAAACTAAACATTAAACATTTTTATTACCTGATAAGAAACTTTAACTTAAAAAATAAACACATTTCATCTGTTAACAAGCAACATTTCTCAGTTTCGTTTTAGTCTTTGACGGATTCCAAAAATAGCTACACTACGAATTTCGAAACTAATAAAAAAATACACAACAATATGTGACCCTGGACCACACAACCAGTCATATGGTCATTTGAGATTATGCATCCTGACGCCTGATAAATCATTTCCATTGATGTATTGTTTGTTATGATAGGACAATATTTGAAAATCTGAATCTGAGGATGCAAAAAAATCTAAACACTGAGAAAATCACCTTTAAAGTTGTACAAATAAAGTTCTTAGCAATGAATATTACTAATCAAAAACTAAGTTTTGGCCCAGGCTCGCATATTCCTAAAACTTGAAATGAATATTGAAAATAGAAAATAAAATCTAATGCAAAATATGAACACAAACTGTAATACTGTACCATGATACTAAATAAGCTGCTGTGATGTTTGTCAAACAACAATAAAATCATCTTCAGACTTGGTGTGAACAGGCCCGAAATCTATGAGAGATCTCTTGCACAGGAGCATTTTCCCATCTGTAGCTAGCTATTGATTGGTGCATGTTTAACTCGCAGCTGGCTTGTGTCTCTGCAGGAGGAGGAGCCGGGTTCACTCCCAATGTCTCTCAGCGTTTCTGACTACCTCACTCCGTCATGGTCCCTGTCTCCCTCCTCCTCTCCGCTGTCTCACTCCGAGGCCAGCGACTCCGACCGAGAGGAGGAGGAGGAGGAGACGACGCGATGACGATGATGATGATGACACTAGATGTCCTGAGATTTGCTTGGCCGCATGATTCGACCCGCCGCAAGAAACAGAAACCTCGCGACCATCCAAGAAGAAACCAGCCCGCCCCTGTCCTTCACTGCCGCCCCTTCCTCTCCGACGCCCTTCCGCAGCCTCTAGCCCCGCCACCACCACATAAACCATAACATAAACATAACATCGGCGCGAGCGCTGCGCGTCTCCTCCGCAGACAGCACTGTCCCCCTACTGCGTGCTGTCACTTCCCGCTCGCCTCGTACGCACCTTGGAGAAACACCACGAGCACAGCCAGAGTCCTAGCCGCCATTGGAGCTTTCGCCCCCCCCCCTCCTCGCACTCCCGTCACATCTCCCTCTCATCCCTCGCCCTCCCTGTTTCCCCGCCGAGCGAGACGCTTCGTCTCAGCGCCGCGTCCCCGGAGCGTCTCCTTCTCGCTCCTCCTGTCTCCGCCTCCTGCCTCAAACCTCAAAAAGATCTCAGCAACGCGCCTAAAAACAGAGCCCGCCGTCTCCCCAAGCCTCCCGCCAGGAGATGACGCCATCCTAAGAAATAGAAGACAGCAGCAGAAGCAAGCATAGTAGGAGCCCTGGAACAGAGGAGGAGGTTGGAGGGATGAGAAGGACTGGATCAAGAAGACGGATGCGCAGAGAGAAGAACGTGACGTGGCGCAGGTGAGTTTGTCTTATGAACATGCACTTTCCTCTAATCTTTAATCTATTCTTTAAAGTTAATTTTTCTATTTTACAGTGATATTACAATAGTCGTTTTTTATTGTGTTTCCTATTTCATTCTAGAATAATAATCCAATAGTAGTAATAGTCCTTGCGTTAGACTGGACGCTGAGAACCTTGCCGCTTTGAATGGCGCAACAAGAGGCCGTATGATTGCCATCTACAGCAACCATCACGTTTCGTTTTGTGGCCGCGTGCATGTATCTAGAGGACGTGGAATTCCCACATAACAGATACCTGTCGTGTGACCTCTGAACCGTATTTGAAAGCTTCTATTCCGCGAAATTTAATAGTTACTTTGAAACTCCTGAGTGTTTACACAGTTTGAGTGCCGTATGGCCATCAGACGTTTCAGGCAAATTCCTTGCGTTGACGTCTGAGGATTAGAAATAGTAATAATATCTTAATAACTACTATTATTTCCTAGTTCACTTGGATATACTCCAAATTTTTGGCCAGATTGTGCAGCCCTACAAACTAGCACAGCAAACTTTTAATGCCACTTTAGTCGCAGTTTTATCAGAAAATGTTCAATTACATACATAATATGTAAATAATAACGGTAGCACGTTAGATTATAATAAAGTCCTCATTTGCTGCTTATTGATAGTAAATAAGACAGTTGTTGTAGTTGTTATGTTTAGGAATAGACTAGGGTTAAGAGATCTAGGATATGGTCATGCAGGACAACGGATTAATATCTGCTCTATAAGTAATAATTAACAGCCAATATGCTAGTAATATGCAATAAGCAACTAGTTAATAGTCAATCGTGTTCCCTGATCTAAATTGTTACCGACTATTAATAAATGTAAGTTGAAACACGTTTGGGTTTCGCATTAAGTACGTGAGTTACGTAATCATATTACTTTTTCAAGTAACTAGTAAAGTAAATTGTGTTACCGTTTAAATTTTACAATGCATTATCTAGTCAAGTCAAGTCTAGGCTGCTTTATTGTCAATTCTTCCACATGGTACAGCACATACACACAGAGAATTGAATTTGCGTTACTCTCAGACCCTTGGTGCATTCAGATAACACTAACAGTAGAACATAACTACAGATAGATACAGATATAAAATAGAACATACAACTATACAAATATGGTAAGATATAAATAAATATATAAAGCAGCACAAGGCACATGGCAGATAGAGTGCAAACCAGTGAAGTAAACAACAGTGCAGATATAATGATTACTTTTACATATTTTAATTTACAATGCGTTATCTAGTAATGCGTTACTTTTACATATTTTAATTTACAATGCGTTATCTAGTAATGCGTTACTTTTACATATTTTAATTTACAATGCGTTATCTAGTAATGCGTTACTTTTACATATTTTAATTTACAATGCATTATCGATTAATGCGTTACTTTTACATATTTTAATTTACAATGCGTTATCTAGTAATGGGTTACTTTTACATATTTTAATTTACAATGCGTTATCTAGTAATGGGTTACTTTTACATATTTTAATTTACAATGCATTATCTAGTGAGGCATTACTTTTATATTTTATAATGCATTATCTAGTAATGCGTTACTTTTAAATTTACATTGCATTATCTAGTAATGCATTATTTTACATATTTTAATTTACAATGCATTATCGATTAATGCGTTACTTTTACATATTTTAATTTACAATGCATTATCTAGTAATGGGTTACTTTTACATATTTTAATTTACAATGCGTTATCTAGTAATGGGTTACTTTTACATATTTTAATTTACAATGCGTTATCTAGTAATGCGTTACTTTTACATATTTTAATTTACAATGCATTATCTAGTAAAGTGTTACTTTTACATATTTTAATTTACAATGCATTATCTAGTAAAGTGTTACTTTTACATATTTTAATTTACAATGCATTATCTAGTAAAGTGTTACTTTTACATATTTTAATTTACAATGCATTATCTAGTAAAGTGTTACTTTTACATATTTTAATTTACAATGCATTATCTAGTAAAGTGTTACTTTTACATATTTTAATTTACAATGCATTATCTAGTAAAGTGTTACTTTTACATATTTTAATTTACAATGCGTTATCTAGTAATGCGTTACTTTTACATATTTTAATTTACAATGCATTATCTAGTAATGCGTTACTTTTACATATTTTAATTTACAATGCGTTATCTAGTAATGCGTTACTTTTACATATTTTAATTTACAATGCGTTATCTAGTAATGCGTTACTTTTACATATTTTAATTTACAATGCGTTATCTAGTAATGCGTTACTTTTACATATTTTAATTTACAATGCGTTATCTAGTAATGCGTTACTTTTACATATTTTAATTTACAATGCGTTATCTAGTAATGCGTTACTTTTACATATTTTAATTTACAATGCGTTATCTAGTAATGCGTTACTTTTACATATTTTAATTTACAATGCGTTATCTAGTAATGCGTTACTTTTACATATTTTAATTTACAATGCGTTATCTAGTAATGCGTTACTTTTACATATTTTAATTTACAATGCATTATCTAGTAAAGTGTTACTTTTACATATTTTAATTTACAATGCATTATCTAGTAATGCGTTACTTTTAAATTTACATTGCATTATCTAGTAATGCATTATTTTACATATTTTAATTTACAATGCATTATCTAGTAATGCGTTACTTTTACATATTTTAATTTACAATGCATTATCTAGTAATGCATTACTTTTACATATTTTAATTTACAATGCATTATCTAGTAATGCATTACTTTTACATATTTTAATTTACAATGCATTATCGATTAATGCGTTACTTTTACATATTTTAATTTACAATGCATTATCGATTAATGCGTTACTTTTACATATTTTAATTTACAATGCATTATCGATTAGCGTTCTTGTACATATTTTTAATACAATGCATATCTCGTAATGCCTTACTTTTACATACTTTTAAATTTACAATGCATTATCTAGTAATGGGTTACTTTTACATATTTTAATTTACAATGCATTATCGATTAATGCGTTACTTTTACATATTTTAATTTACAATGCATTATCTAGTAATGCATTACTTTTACATATTTTAATTTACAATGCATTATCTAGTAATGCAGATACAATAGCAGAAACACAGGCAGGGTCGAACTGTGGCAAACAGGTATATGGCAGGCAAGACACAAGAATAGTCCTATGGCTAGCGTAGGTCACTGATCGGCAGACATAATCACAGGGGCGAGACTAGAGGGATAAACCCAGGAAAACAGGAAAAGATCAGAAACCGAGAAAACGACTAGGCAGACTAAGCTAATGCAGGGTAACTAAACCGCTCCCGAGTGCCGACAACGATAATCGCTCACCAATACTCGTCATTTTCGAAAGGAGTGAGAATGAGTGTTAAATAGTTAGTGAGTGATATGAAACAGCTGTGTGCAATGAGTGCAATCAGTGCAGTGTGAAAATTGTGCAATGAATGATGGGATATGTAGTGGGGTGATATGCAACAGTGTGTAGTGTAAGAGTCAATGAAATGGGAAGGGTGATCTCTGATGGCTAGCAGACGAAAGTTCATGGACCGGATACGTAACAGAGCCCCCCCCCCTCCCCCCAAGGAGCGGCTTCCAGACGCCCAAAACACTTTACGATTCCGGAGGGCAGTTGAGTGGAGGCGGAACAGGGGGAGGGATGGGGTCCAGGTCCACATGGGATTGAGAGAGAGGGAACTGAGGCAGAAACCAGCGGAACAGACAGCCAGGGCGGAGCCGGCAGTCCACAGGTGTACGAGCACCACCAGAGCCAGAACATCATACCCACGTCGGGCAATACCCTCACGCAGAGCAGAGACCACCCCGGTGGGCAGAAGGAACGGAAACCCCCCCGTTGACCCACACGGATCAGGAGACCCATGGCAGAGACTGTAACACTATAGAGCAGGACGCCACACAGACGAACATTGGGTTGATCTACAAGCTGAGTGTTCAGCATGGCCTCCTCCTTGGCTGGGCGGGACAGACAAAAGTCACAACAACCATCCTTGGCCGACAACAAGCAAGCAGAATTCACAAACGGCCTCCCACTCCGTTACAGGCAGTAGAGTTTCCCCGACTGCCATCCATCGCCGTGACACGACGAGCAGGGAGTTCGCAAACGGCCTTTATAGCTGTGACAGGACAGGATGAGGATTCCCCGACGGCCTCCATAGCCATGACAGCACAAGCAGGGAGTTCACAAACGGCCTTTATAGCTGTGACAGGACGAGCAGGGAGTTCGCAAACGGCCTCTATAGCTGTGACAGGATGAGCTGGTAGTTCGCAAACGGCCTCTATGACCTTGACAGGACGGGACGAGAGTTCACAGATGGCTTCCTTGGCCGGAACAGAACAGGCAGAAAGTGCGTTTCTGGGTGCCACCACATCTCAAGGAGCTGAAGCGAGCACCACTGTTTTCGGGAGGTTCTGCAGCATGCGCTGCCACCTCTGAAGAGACTGTAGCGGACACCATGGCCTCTGGGAGCACAGCAGCGGGCACCGCTACGTCGGGAGGTTCTGCAGCGTAAGCCGCCGCCTCTGGAGATGTTGCTCTGGAGATGTTGTTGCTGCCTCTAGCAAATCGGCGGTGGAGTACGCGGCCCAGATACACCATAAAGCAACCCCCCATATGGGAAGTGCTGCAGACAGGGGAATGAGTTCATGAACAGAAGGGTTAGAGTGAGTTGGTTTGGGGATACCAGCTGAGCATGCAGACACCAGCTGTGCATCCCTCACACTGGATACCAGACTGGGATACAGAAGGGCTGACCTTGAGAATCTGGGTGTAACAGACAGGACGGGACATGATTCTGGATGATCAGCTGTGACTTGACTGGAAGTCTGGATGATCAGCTGTGATGTGACGTGAATCTGGATGAATAGCTGAGATGTGACGAGGCTCTGGATGAACGGCTGAGACGTGACGAGGCTCTGGCAGATCAACTGAGACTTGACTGGACTCATGAAGATCAGCTGAGACTTGACTTGCCTCATGAAGATCAGCTGAGACTTGACTTGACTCATGACGATCAACTGTGAATAGACTTGACTCATGACGATCAACAGTGACTAGACTCAGGAAGATCAGTTGTGACTTGACTGAACTCAGGAAGATCAACTGTGACTCGACTTGACTCATGAAGAACAGCTGTGACTTGACTTGACTCATGAAGATCAACTGTGACCTGACTTGACTCATGATAATGAACTGTACTTGTCTTGCTCATGACGAGCACTGGAATGGACTTGACTCCTTACGATCACTGTGTGAACTGCTTGACTCCTGAGAAAGCTGTTTCTTGACTTGACTCATGAAGATCAGCTTTGACTAGACTTGACTCATGACGATCAGCTGTGACTAGACTTGACTCATGACGATCAGCTGTGACTAGACTTGACTCAGGAAGATCAACTGTGACTAGACTTGACTCCTGAGGAACAACTGTGACTAGACTTGACTCAGGAAGATCAACTGTGACTAGACTGAACTCAGGAATAACAGCTGTGACCTGACTTGACTCATGAAGAACAACTGTGACTAGACTTGACTCATAACCATCAACTGTGAATTGATTTGACTCGTGATGATCAACTGTGACTAGACTAGACTCAGGGAGATCAGCTGTGACTAGACTTGCCTCATGACGATCAGCTGTGACTAGACTTGACTCATGACGATCAGCTGTGACTAGACTTGACTCATGACGATCAGCTGTGACTTGATTTGACTCATGACGATCAACTGTGAATTGACTTGACTTGACTCCTGAAGATCAACTGTGACCTGACTTGACTCACGACGATCAACTGTGACCTGACTTGACCCATACGATCATCTTGTGCCCCACTAGACTTGACTCAGAGATCACTGTGACTAACTTGACTCATGCATCATGAGTGACTAGACTTGACTCGGACGACACGGTGACTAGACTTTGACTCCGGAATATCAACTGTGACTAACTTTGCCTCAGACGATCACTGTGACTTGACTTGCCTCATTACTATCAACTGGACTTGACTTGATTCATGAATAACCGCTAAGACTTGAACTTGACCATGACGATCACTGTGAACTCGACTTTAACTCATGACTATCAACTGTGACAGACTTGACTCGCCTCTATGACGATTGAACTGTGACTTGACTTGACTTATTATGATCAACTGTGACTAGACTTGACTTGTGAAGATCAGTTGTGACTTGACTTGACTAATGATGATCAACTGTGACTGGACTTGACTCATGATAATTAACTGTAACTTGACTTGACTCATGACGATCAACTGTGACTAGACTTGACTCTGGAAAAGTAGCTGTGGCTTGACTGAACTCAGGAAGAACAACTGTGACTAGACTTGACTCAGGAAGATCCACTGGGACTAAACTTGACTCATAACTATCAACTGTGACTAGACCTGACTCATGAAGAACAACTGTGACTTGATTTGACTCATGACGATCAACTGTGAATAGACTCAACTCAGGAAGATCAACTGTGACTAGACCTGACTCAGGAAGATCAGCTGTGACTTGACTGAACTCAGGAAGATCAGCTGTGACTAGATTTGTCTCAGGAAGATCAACTGTGACTAGACTTTACTCAGGAAATCAGCTGTGACCTGACTTGACTCCTGAAGATCAACTGTGACTTGACTTGACTCATGACGATCAACCGTGACCTGACATGACTTATGAAGATTAGCTGTGACTTGACTTGATTCATGAAGAACAGCTGAGACTTGACTTGACTCCTGAAGATCAGCTGCTACTTGACTCGACTCCTGAAGATCAGCTGCGACTTGACTAGACTCATGAATATCAGCTGTGACTAGACTTGACTCAGGAAAAACAGCTGTGACTAGACTTGACTCCTGGGATCAACTGTTACTAGACGTGACTCAGCAAGATCAACTGTGACTAGACTTGACTCAGGAAGATCAACTGTGACTAGACTTGCCTCATGACGATCAGCTGTGACTTGACTTGCCTCATGAAGATCAGCTGTTACTTGACTTGACTCCTGAAGATCAGTTTTGACTTGACTTGACTCATGACGATCAGCTGTGACTAGACTTGACTCATGAAGATCTGTTGTGACTTGACTTGACTCATGACGATCCGCTGTGACTTGACTTGACTCATGAAGAACAACTGTGACTAGACTTGACTCAGGATTATCAGCTGTGACTTGACTTGCCTCATAAAGATCCGCTGTGACTAGACTTGACTCATGACGATCAGCTGTGACTAGACTTGACTCATGACGATCAGCTGTGACTAGACTTGACTCAGGAAGATCAGCTGTGACTAGACTTGACTCATGACGATCATTTGTGACTTGACTAGACTCATGAATATCAACTGTGACTAGACTTGACTCATGAAGATCAACTGTGACTAGACATGACTCATGAAGATCAACTGTGACTTGACTTGCCTCATGACTATCAGCTGTGACTTGACTCATGAAGAACAGCTGCGACTTGACTTGACTCATGACGATCAGCTGTGACTTGACTTGGCTCATGAAGATTAGCTGTGACTTGACTTGACTTGACTCGGGAAGATTAACTGTGACTAGACTTGACTCAGGAAGATCAACTGTGACTAGACTTGACTCCTGAAGAACAACTGACTAGACTTGACTCAGGAAGATCAACTGTGACCTGACTTGACTCATGAAGATCAGCTGTGATTTGACTTGACTTGACTCATGACGATCATCTGTGACTAGACCTGACCCATGATGATCCACTGGGACTAGACTTGACCCATGAAGATCAGCTGTGACTAGACTTGACTAGAGGAGATTAGCTGTGACTTGACTTGACTCGGGAAGATTAACTGTGACTAGACTTGACTCAGGAATATGAACTGTGACTAGACTTGACTCCTGAAGATCAACTGTGACTTGACTTGACTCATGATAATGAACTGTAACTTGACTCGACTCAGGTAGATCAACTGTGACTAGACTTGACTCCTGAAGAACAACTGACTAGACTTGACTCAGGAAGATCAACTGTGACCTGACTTGACTCATGATGATCAGTTGTGACTTGACTAGACTCATGAATATCAACTGTGACTAGACTTGACTCAGGAAGATCAACAGTGACTAGACTAGACTCCTGAAAACCACTGTGACTAGACTTGCCTCCAGGAATCGCGTGACCGAGACTTGACTCATGATAATGAAACTACTTGACCTTACCATGACGATCAACTGTTCCAGACTTGACGAAGGGAATTAGCTGTGACTAGACTTTACTCGGGAAGATTAGCTGTGACTAGATTTGACTCGGGAAGATTAGCTGTGACTTGACTTGATTCATGATAATGAACTGTAACTTGACTTAACTCATGACGATCAACTGTGACTAGACCAGACTCAGGAAGATTAGCTGTGACTTGACTTGACTCCTGAAGATCAACTGTGACTAGACTTGATTCAGGAAGATCAACTTTGACTAGACTTGACTCAGGAAGATCAGCTGTGACCTGACTGGACTCATGAATATCAGCTGTGACTTGACAAGACTCATGATGATCAACCGTGACTTGACTTGACTCATGACGATCAACTGGTGACTTTACTTGACTCATGAAGATCAGCTGTGACTGGACCAGACTCATGATGGTAAACTGTGACTCGATTTGACTCATAACGATCATCTGTGACTAGACTTGACTCAGGAAGAACAACTGTGACTAAACTCGACTCAGGAAGATCCGCTGTGACTTGACTTGACTCATGAAGATAAGCTGTGACTTGACTTACCTCATGACGATCAACTGTGACTAGACTTGACTCATGACTATCAGCTGTGACCTGACCAGATTCA
This sequence comes from Sinocyclocheilus anophthalmus, assembly GCA_018155175.1. NCBI lineage: Eukaryota > Metazoa > Chordata > Actinopteri > Cypriniformes > Cyprinidae > Sinocyclocheilus > Sinocyclocheilus anophthalmus. The sequence continues at coordinate 149,692 of JADLZN010000053.1, forward strand.
TGATAATAAACTGTTACTCGATTTGACTCATGACGATCAACTGCGACTTGACTTGACTCATGAAGATCAGCTGTGATTTGACTTGGTTCATGAAGATCAGCTGTGTCTTGACTTGACTCATGAAGATCAGCTTTGACTAGACTTGACTCATGACGCTCAGCTGTGACTTGACTTGACTCATGAACAACAACTGTGACTTGACTTGCCTCATGAAAATCAGCTGTGACTAGACTTGACTCACGATAATGAATTGTAACTTGACCTTGACTCATGAATATCAGCTGTGACTTGACTAGAATCATAACTATCAACTGTGACTTGACTAGGCTCGTGATCATAAACTGTGACTTGACTAGACTCATGACTATCAGCTGTGATTTGACCAGACTCACGAAGATCTACTGTGAGTTGACTTGACTCAGGAGGATCAATGGTGAATTGACTGGACTCAAGATGGGCAGCTGTGACATGACTGGGTGCTGTTGTGTCCGCCATCTTGTGAGCGTGCTCCGCTGTCACCGCCATTTTGTGAGCGTGCTCTAGTGTGGCCGCCATTTTGCGAATGGGCTCCACTGTCGCTCCATCATTACAGGCACCGACGCGGTATCACGTTCTTCCCCTCCTGCGTACCCACAGTACACACAGACCCACGTCAATAAAGCAATAGATCCATAAGTGACATAGGTGACGAACGCGGACCCTCGTGAATGAGTTTAAATTTTAGTGGTTGATTAATGCCAGTACAGAAGAAATCTATCAAAACATAGTCCGGTAAATCAGAGTGATAGGCAATGTCCAGATACTCTTGAATGTAGTCCTCGAGTGAGCGGGTGCCCTACTTGAGGGCTAACAACAGCCTTGCAATGTCCATACCTGGCCAATGTTCACATGAGAAGCTGCTGGATCCTTGTGTGGCCGAGTATCTGTTACGGGGCTGACAAGACTTGAGACGTGCGGATCCATAAGCAAAGCTTTATTTAAAGCAGAGGAGGTCAGAAACACAGGCCGGGTCGAACAGTGGCAGACAGGTATATGGTGGGCAAAACACAATAATAGTCCTAGGGCTAGCGTAGGTCAACGATCGGCGAACAGAATCACAAGGGCGAGACTAGAGGGATAAATCCAGGAAAACAGGCAAAGATCAGAAACCAAGAAAACAGACGAGACAGACTAAGCTGAGGCAGGGTAAACTAAACAGGCTCCATAGTGTAGCTATCAAAACGATGAGCGCTAAACAATACTCGGCAGTTAGAAAGGAATGAGAATGAGTGTTAAATAGTGAGTGATATGAAACAGCTGTGTGCACTCATGTAATGATGATGGATATGTATTCCTGGGTGATATGCAACATTGTAGTGCGGAGTCCATGAAAATGGAACGTTGACCTCATGAGGCTACAGACGGAAGTTCATGGACTGGATACGTAACAGGAGATGCCATTAAACTTTTACATATTTTTAATTTACAATGCATGATCTAGTAATGCATTACTTTTACATATTTTAATTTACAATGCATTATCTAGGAATGCGTTACTTTTAAAGATCATTACTTTTGTATATTTGGTGTAACAGAATATGTTGACATGCTTTAATGTTTCAAAAAAACACTATTTTTCAAATACTGTACATTATTGTAGGTCCTCTATGCCCCGCCTCTCTCAAACACTAGTTTTCTACAAAGCCCCCTCCTTTGACAAGCGCAGTCTGCTCTGATTGGCCAGCTGACCCAGTGCATTGTGATTGGCCGAACACCGCAAGCACTCGTCGGAACTAACCTTACCATAATCCACGCACGCACACGCCCACACACACGATGCGCAAACCTGCGAATTTGAACAGTCAATAGCAAATACTTAAACTAATAACAAAACAGTAGCTGATTCAGAAGCGCCAGATTGTCATAGCAAGTCCGAATGACTCCTCTCCTAGCTTCCCGAAAAGGTCGGCCATAAAATGCCTTTGCTGTCTGTGTGTATCCTTAATGATTCCTAATTGCATCTATTTCTGGAAGGCCAAATAAAGTGCTTTAGCTTTCGCCTAGAAACACACAGCGTCTCCCTGACATGCTGCTTCAACACTAACTGCGGTTACTGAAACCACGCCTTCTTTCTTTGCGTGCACATTTGGGCGGCATTATGCAAATATTTCCACATAGTGAGGTAGATATGTGGGGGCGTGTTAGAACTAGCTGTTTTAGGGGGGCGTGGCAGTCTTAACTTTGATAAAGAATATCTCTTTGGTTTTGAGACTTTAGTCTTTGCAACTTCAGGAATCTTATCTATGCACAATCAGCTTGTCACACTCCAAAGAGAAAGGAAAACTTGAAATCGCATCATATGACCCCTTTAAATTTACAATGCATTATCTAGTAATGCGTTACTTTTAAATTTACATTGCATTATCTAGTAATGCATTATTTTACATATTTTAATTTACAATGCATTATCTAGTGAGGCATTACTTTTATATTTTATAATGCATTATCTAGTAATGCGTTACTTTTAAATTTACAAGAAATATGAGTTACTTTATAAGTGAAGTAACTTTGTTTTTCCATTTATTGACTGACAGCTCTCCTGTCCCCGTGTTGAGAGAAATCAGGAGTGAGTGCCATATACAGAGGCCCTCTTCCTTATCTGAGCTTTATCCTTCACTTTGGTGAAGAGCCTTTACAGTTTCCAAAGTAACTTTTAGGGTTTTTGTTATTAAAAGCAAATGTGACCCTGGACCACAAAACCAGTCATAAGTGTCAATTTTTCGAAATTGAGATGTATACATCATCTGAAAGCTGAATAAATAAGCTTTCCATTGATGAGAGGTTTGTTAAGATCGGACAATATTTGGCAGAGATACAACTAAAAAAAAGCTAAATATTGAGAAAATCATCTTTAAATTTGTCCAAATGAAGTTCTCAGTAATGCTTATTACTAATCAAAAATTAAGTTTTGATATATTTACGGTAGAAAATTTACAAAATATCTTCAAGGAGCATGATCTTTACTTAATATCCTAATGATTTTTGGCATAAAAGAAAAATCTATAATTTTGACCCATACAATGTATTGTTGGCTATTGCTACAAATATCCCCCAGCGACTTAACACTGCTTCTGTGCTGCAGAGTCACAAATAAGCAAGGCCAGCTCAGGTGACGAAAAGTAACAAAATGCATTACTTTACATAAAAAGTAATGCAATTAGTTACTTTTTTAATGGAGTACCACAATATTATAATGGAGTACTTTCCCCAACACTGGTTTGAAACCCTCTGTCCATAAAGCTCTGGTTTTTTTTTTGGTTTAACTTCAGATCCGTCAGTGGAGTGCCTCTGCTGTCCAGATGGATCTGTCGGGATATCCTGGATATCTAACGTTGTGCAGATGATGGTCTTGTACGGTGGTGAATAGTGTTGTTGTGTTTTTGCAGCTCTGGGCGTTCTCACATGCCTCCTCTGCTGTCGTCGCTCTCCACGCTGGTGCTGTATCTCCGGCGGCAGCAGCACTCCTCGTTCCTGTCTCTGTCGCGCGCTCCTCCGTCCGCCGAGGCCTGGCGTCTGCTCTGCCACTCCAGCCTGGCCCTGCTGATCCTCTACAACCGGCACCGCGAGTGTGAGGTGGCCAAGCTCACGCTGCAGGACTACCGCAGCCGCGCCGCTCCCTCCTCTCCCTCGCTCGACTCCTCGCTCTCGCCGTTCGAGCGTGCCGTCCTCGGCCAGCTCCCGCGTGTTAGCGTGCTGGGCAAACGCGGCCGCCTCCAGCCGCTCATCCTTCCTCCGCACTCGGAGGCGTGTCTGGATCTGCTCCTGGAGACGTCTGCAGACGTGGGTGTGGATCCCCAGAGCCCCTATGTGTTCTCCCGGCCGTATCACTCCCCGGCCACGCCGCTGCGCGGGACCGACCTGCTGCGGAGCCTGGCGCGCTCTAGCGGCGCTAAGAACCCCACGACGCTCACCGCCCCCCGCGCGCGGCGACAGGTGGCCATCCTGACCCAGCTGCTGCTGCTGGAGGAGGGAGAGCGCGCCGCCAAACGCCTGGAGGACTTCCTGCAGAGGGAGTATCACGTGACCCAGAGCTGCGCTCGGATTGGCCAGGACCCGGCGCTGATGAACCGCGTGGGGAGAGTGGTTCTCTACGGAGAGAGAGAGGGAGTGCTGTTCAGAGGAATGAGCCTGCAGCACATCTGCCTCGAGCTGGACGGTACTGCAAAACCAATCACATACACTCCTGCTCACCGAGACTGCATTCATCTGATCAGAAATACAGGAAAACTGTGAAATCATATTAGAATGTAAAACAGCTGTGTTCTATGTGAATCTCTGTTAAACTGTAATGTATTTCTGTGCTGCGCAGCTGTATTTTCAGCATCATTAATCCAATCTTCAATGTCACATGATCCTTCATAAATCATTATAATATGCTGCTCCTGCTGCTCGAGAGGGACATTTTTGATATTACAATTTTGAACACAGTCGTGCTGCACAATATTTCTGTGATGCATTGTATTTTTCAGGATTCACAGATGAACAGAAAGTTCAAAAGAACGGCGTCTTTTGTTACGTTATAAATGTCTTTACTGTCACTTTTGATCAATTTAATGCAGCCTTGATGAATAATTATCATTAATAATATGAACATTTTTTTTTTATCTCGCTTAGAACTTTTGATGGTAAGGTTTTTCACAAAAATGTTTCTTCGAGCAGCAGATCAGCATATATACTGATTTCTGAAGATCATGTGAAACTGAAGACTGCAGTAATGAATCGGAACATACAGCTGCGCATCACAGAAATACATTACAGTTTAACAGAGATTCACAGAGAAAACAGCTATTTTACATTATAATAATATGCAACTTTTTATTGTATTTTTAATCAAATAAATGCAGCCTTGATGAGCAGAAGAGACTTCTTTCAGAAACATTAATAAATCATAATTATTCCAAACTTTTGATCAGTAATGTAGTAATGCATGTGGTTTTGACATTTACTAATATTACGGATGCATAAAGGAAAGAGTAAATTAATAACATGCAGCTTTTTGTTCTCAATTAACAAAAACAGCTGCATTACATTACATTTGTTTTACGATATCTAGAAGTACATTTATGCTAATATGTGCATACTTTGCAATGGTAGAAAAGTGGTTTGGTAAAGGTTTTCCTGTCCTCTAGTTTATACTATGTTACACATATAAATGTTATCATTTACCCATGGGCCTAATTAGTTTTTAACAATTCCATTTGCTAAAAAAAAAACATGACTATTTCGTTTTACTTTTTGTTGTAGTATTTAAATGAAACTAAGTCGATCCCATTAGAGCGTCTCAGAGATGGAGAAGCTCTCCGTTAAAGTGTTTCTTGTGTTTGTGTCAGTGATGTCGGGGAACTCTGGCGACTCTTTCTCTGATGACTCTGATGGAGAGGCCAGTAAGAGTAAAGACACTGGAAAGAAGAAAGGGTCGCGCAATCGAGCACCGCGGCCGAAGAAGAGCAGCAGCCCTCATCAGTCCACCAGCACACCGTCAGCGGCACACAAGAGACGCAGCGCTCAGGTCAAGTCCGGTCAGTCTCCTGCGCTAAAACATCAGCTCAGACACATTTCATCAGAAGTTATGTCGAATCTGAGTTTGCATTCTGAAGGGAGTGTGATTAGACATTATTCAGAAAACCGGTTGCACACAGCAAGAAGAGAGTGTGAAAACCTCCCTAAATCTATTAGATGTTTTGCAGTCTAACTATTTGTGTAGTCGGTGGAAGAAAAATTCTCTAAAAACAATCTTGAATTCCAGTAATAATATCGTACTCGGTTACTGACGTAACCTCAGTTCCCTGAGATACGGGAACGAGTACAGCGTCTTGCTTAAGACGCTTTGGGAAAACTCCTTTTTCTCCGAATACTGAAGCCTTTTTCAATCACGCAGTGTAACTGCACGGCCATTGGTTCGTGCAGTGTATTATTAAAAACTAACCAATGGCTCAGCAGTGGAGCTGCACCGGACCGCCAGAGCCCGCCAATATGGGCGGGGCATCTGGCTATATAAGCGTGCACTTCGCCATAGGATCCTCAGGTTACTTCGACTGAAGCGATGACCGAGTCGTGCAGCTACATAGCACGGCCAGCAACGCAGTACTCATTCCCGTATCTCAGGGAACCGAGGTTACGTTAGTAACCGAGTACGTTCCCTATCGATACTTCACTCGTACTGCGTCTTGCTTAAGACACGTTGGGAAACCATTACAATCCCGCCGTGCTATGGTAGAGGAACGCCAATGCTTGAACTTGGCCCTCTGAGCACCAGGGCCTCAGAGGGACCAAGTATTGTAGGAAGTCCCACAACAGGAAGCGATGGGCCAAAAACTCCAGAGTTCGTCCCGGCGCCAAGATAATCGTCCAAACAAATCGACTGGGCCGGGGTGTCGGAACCCAGTGGGGGCCAAGAGCGTACAGAGAAGGCAAATGCCTGATTTACCACTAGTTTTGCCAGAGTAAGTCCATTTAAGCAGAAAGGACCCAAGCGCGTGCTTTCCAGCGAAAAGAACCAGTCCCCTAGACACACTTGCGAAAGGATCTGTTTCAATGTAATCATCCTGAACAGCCGTTTCATGAGGGCTTGGTTCAGGTGCCTGAGATCGAGGAAATAGCGGCTGTGGAGCCTGACTGCGCTTTAAGCTAGGGAAAATGTTTCTATGGCTCCTATACCAGCAAATTCTGACCTCGGGGAGCGCAGGACTATCCGTCTTTGCTCTAAACCGCGGGTGGAACCACGCCGCTGAATCGCAGGGGCCTTCGAGTGAATTGCAGTGAATAACCTCGTTTTATTATCCCCAAAACACAGTCTGGCACTCCGGGGATGGCCTCCAAGGGGTTGGATTAATTCAAGAGGCTGGTCGCTGTATGGGGACCCCACACTCAGAAGAGGAATTTTGTTCTCTTTTGAAAATGCGTTCAAAAAATGCTTCGCTAGACTTAATGCTCTCATAGCGAGAGCAGTCATCCCCCGTGCACGCTGCTTCAGCGTGGGCGTGGCCCAGATGCGTCCAATTTGAAGCTGTCAGTGATAATAATCATTAGTGAGAGCATTCCCTTTTAATTCGCCTAAAAAAATCAAACCACTCATTAGAAGAGGAGTACTGATGATCTTTGTGTAAACACTCAAGATCAAAAGTGCTGCGCGCATTCTCTCAGATCCGCTTGTGGCGGATGAGGGGAGGGGCGGGGCCGCCTTCATTGAAGAAGACGAGCCGCGAGCAAAGCAGACATGAACTCTCGTAGTGAGAGCGATCTGTCTCGGCGAGCGCAGCCTCAGCGTCAGGCAAGAAGCGCATTCAAATACGAAGCTGTCAGTGATATTAAATCATTGGTGACAGCGTTCTGCTCCGATCCTCACATGTAAACACACTGGCGGATCAAAGAGCTGCGGGGAGAGTAATGCATGCGGGGACTTGTCGGCGTTAAATCACTCAAGCCTGATCGCTCATCCCCACGAGCCATTTCTTACTCCGAGTAACTGGGAGGAGAGAAACACAAGAGCAGGGGAGGCGGGGCTCAGCGACGCATACACAAATGCGAAACTGCAAACGTCCTGCTTTGATCTGCCTAGGAGGATTAAGCCGCTCGGTGTAACGAGGGGCACTGATCCTCACGTGTAACACACACTGGCAGATCAAGCACGCATGATGTGTGCCAGCAGGAATTGCTCAAGCCTCATCGCTCAACCCGCGAGCTCGCCGTTGGTTCCTCCGAGGTAACTGGGAGGAGAGAAACATGAGAGCGGGGAGGCGGGACCGCCTTCCGCGAACAGGGGCAGACTGCTTTCATGGTAAAAGCATCCCGTCTCTGTGAGCGCAGCCATAGCGACACACACATACCAATTTGAAGCTGTCAGTGACAGCGTTCCGCTTCGATCAACCTCGGAAAATAGAGCCACTCAATGTAAAGAGGGGCGCTGATCTTCATGTGTAAGACACGGATCGGCGTGATATCGCTCAGACCCGGTTGCTTAGCTCTCAGGCTTCGCTGTTTCTCTCTCCGAGGCTCATTGAGAGAGGAGAAACTTAAGCAAGACGCAGTACGAGTGAAGTATTGTTAGGGAACTAAACTTCTACAATGTAATAAAAGGTATTTTAATTTTTCCCGTTTTCCCAGTTATTGCACTATCATTGATGTAGTATTATAGTTTTTTAATATTTTGAATTAGTTTTAATTTTTGTGTTTTCTGTTTTCATTTCAATTTTAGTTTTAGTGAATTGTTTCATTGTGTGTGTTTTAATTTTATTTCAGTTTTAGTTGTTTGAGCGCATCAAATTAAACTAATAGAAAATGAGAAATGCTGCTTTGGCAACTAGCTGACATAATTTTAATTAAAAAATGTTATTAGTGTGATCTTAGTATTATCTAGAAGCTATTATAGTTTTTTTTTTTTTTGTATTTGCCGTTTTCATTTTAGTTTTAACGTTTTAGTGATTTTGTGTTTTTTACTTGAGATACTATTATAGTTTTTTTTTCTAAATATTTTCACATTAGTTTTTGCTTTTTAAAATCTGTCTATATAGTATTTTTTTTATTTTAGTACATCATGTTAAACTAATAAAAATGGTGCTCTGGAAACTAGCTGGGGAAAAAAAAGTGTTTTGATATTTTACTCTATTTCAGTTAACATTGATTTTATTTCTGTTAACAAAAAAAATATTTTTTTAATGGTTTTGGTCTGAGTTAACTATACTAATCCTGCTTGCCACCAGACGTGTTTATGGTTATACTCAGTCATTTAGGTTGCGTGTAAGTTTTTGGCGGTCAGTGTTAATGGTGTTGTGTGTCTCAGGGAAGCGCGGCGTGCTGAAGCGGCCGTGGTCGGAGGCGGAGCGAGTCGCCGTGGAGACGCACCTGAAGAGGAACATCATGGAGCTGCGTGTTCCTGCGAAAGCGGACTGTGAGCGATGCCTGCAGCTCTGCCCTCTGCTGGTCAGTAACCAGCGCGACTGGAGAGCCATCAAGTTCTACTGCCACAACCGCATCCAGCTCCTGAAGAAACAGGGACGCAGAGACGGGAACACCGCCGCCGTCTGCTAACCACAGTAACACACACACACACACAGAGACACACACACTCACACACACACACTCACTCACACACACACACAAACACACTCTCTCACACACACACCTCTCCAGCACACACACAACCCCTCTCTCACACACACACACACACCAACCCTCTCTCACACACACACACACACACACCTCTCTCATACACACACACATCCAACCCAACTCTCACACACGCACACTCATTCACTCACTCACACACTCACACACACAACACACACACAACACACTCACACACACACACTCACACACACACTCACACACAAACACACACTCACACTCCCACACACCACATACACACACAACACACCAACTCACACACACCACACCACACCACACTCCGACTCACCCCCACTCACAACCACACACACCTCACGCACACACAAACACACGCTCCACACACACAAACACCACTCTCACACCACACACCACGCTCCACAACACTTCACAATACACACACCCAACACCTCTCACACACACACACAAACCACTCTCACACACACTCACACAACCCTCACAGCACACCCACACACACTCACTCAAACACACACACTCTCACACACACACACCCACACACTCACATACACACACACACACTCACTCTCACACACTCACACACACACACACTCACACACACTCACACTCACTCACACACACACACACAAACACACACACACACACACAAACACACTCACACACACACACTCACACTCAACACACACACACTCACTCACACACACAACACACACTCTCACTCACACACACACACAGACACACAAACACACACACTCACTCACACACAAACACACTCTCACACACACACACACTCACACACACACACACTCACTCACACACACACACACTCACTCACACACACACACACTCTCACACACACACACACACTCACTCACACACACACACACACACACAACAAACACTCCCCTAACCACACTCCATACAACACACAAACACACTCACTCACACACAAACACACTCTCACTCACACACACTAACTCACACACACACACACACACACACTCTCTCTCTCACACACACACACACACACACATCATTTACTCACCTCACACAGGCTGCTTCTGTGAAAAACAAAACGAAGAATCGTCAGATCCATCTTTAATATGTCCGTCAAGTGCCAAAAATGACAAAACGCCACATCGGAGTATCTTAACAGCAGCCCCAGTGCTCCCTTTTCCACTAAGATATTCACTTCTGTTTGAACTGCTGCAGCTATAACTGTGACTGCTTTCATGCTGTAGTTGGGTCTTGATGGACTGGTGGCTTTGAACTCGTGTGGAAAAGAGTTGCGTGAAGATTCATTCATCTCGGTGATGGCAGAATTGTGTTGGATTTTTCCTGAACTCTTCTTCTAAGCTCGCGCACACACTCTCCCCACATTCCCCCGTGTGTGTGTTTCTGTTCAGACTCCTCAGAAGCGCAGCAGGTGTGGTGACGCTACTGTTTTTACACGGATGACGTCAGTCGATGTGGAGTTCTGCTGTGATGGATGCGCACTGGTTTTCTCTCTCTCTCTCTCTCTCTCTGGTGTAAAACAGTGTTGGATCATCTGGGACCAGCTTTTCTTTCTCGAAGCTCGAGGCGTCTGGAGTCTGATTCTGTCCAACAGACATCAGGATCAATCTCACGAACAGCATGCCCAGATCATAATAATTCACACTCAAATCAACAGGAAAAAATAGGAAATTATTATTTTTTGCATAAAGAAACGGAAGTCTGTTCAGCCTTTTTTTTTTTTGCAACATTTGATATCACCAGGTCTTTTCTATGGACACTCATTTCTGCCACATGATCAAAAGTAAAAGAAGTAATTATAGAAGATAGAAGAAGTAATTGGGACTTTTTTTCCCTCACAGTTCTGAGTTTTTTTTCTTTCCTAATGTTCAGAATTGTGAGATGTAAACTCGCAACTGTGATATAAAAAGTCTCAATTAGGCTTCCTTTTTCATTTTTTATCCTGTGGTGGAATCAAATATTTGTGAGTCAAGTTTGTGCGATATACACACTCCGAAGTGTTCGATATAAACTTGCAGTTGTTAGAAAATAAGTCAGAATTGTGTGTTAAAATTGTCTTTTTTTTTACATTTTGAAAAAAATTTTTACATTATTTTTTTTTAGAAAACCATTGGTTTAACTCAACCTATCAAAACCATCTGTGCCGTAAAATGACGCAGAGAATAAACCATAATTCCTGGACGTTTTACTTTTGATATGTGTTTTCTGTTTTTCAATATCAATAGTGATTCTCTTTAGATTCTCATGACTGTAATACACTGATATAAATACATACATAATGTATATAGATTTGGCCATTTAAATATGCATTTTTTTTTTTTTTTTTGCATTTCATTAATAATATTTGCACCTAAAAATAGCATCAAAATCTCAGTGGTCTGAGAAACCGGCTTGAACTATGATATCTGGACCGGTTCTTTACAGTGAGATTCATCCGCCTGTATTTTGAAGTGTTGGTTGCCTTAACTTGTGTTGTTTTATTGGTTTATATTGATCTCGTCTGGCTGCAGCTGATTTTAAACCCAGTCACATTCACTCGTTTCTGTGCGTCATCAGTCCAGTTCGACAGGAGCGCCGTGTTTTAGGGATCATTGAGTTTGGAGATCAGCTGCGTTTCATTCCATTGGAGTTTATTTATCCTGTACAGTCGTCTGATCTCTGGTCTGTGGACAGTGACGTATCGTAACATGATATTAGCCGTTAAAAGTGTTTTCGTTGCGTGATGATGTACATTCTGTAAATATGACTTATATGAAGTACCACGTTTAAAAGTTGTTTTCTTAAATGCTGTTGTAAAGGTATATCAGATTTTAGAGAGACGATATCTTGACAGATACAGAGCTTAAAGTCACACTGCAAAGAAACACATCTGAATTTCAGACCGTCATGTCTTTTTATTAAATTACAAACGTGGAAACATCAGTCGGCGTGTACCTGGTGTCATTTATGGTTTATATTTCTCACACATCACAAGCTCACGTGCTGCAGGACAGTAAAAGTTATCAGTCGTCATAAATGCTAAATAACCTCTGGTGCTCTTCACTCATTTTTCACTGAAATATTTTATGTTGTTTTTTTTTTATGTTTTACGTCATTGGAATGGTACGAAACTTGGTAAGGATTTGTAAACGCACACAAAAAAATAAAGGATATGATTTGAAAAGGTTAAATGGACCTGAAAAATAGTCACACTTGTACTGTTTGCGGTCAAATATGACCACGTTAGAATGAGAAATGAATTTCATCTAGTGGAAGTGTTTGGTATTGCGCTCCAAACAAACTCTCTGACTGAAAGCTCTTTTTTTTTTATTTTGTAATATCAACCTCAAATTTGGAACACAACTTCTTTAGATTTATGGCTTTGATTTTCATGTTCAGTTTTAGAGTAAAACATGTTTTACGTACAAACTTTTCACTTCAGCAATAATCTTAAAGAAGTGTTTTCTTTTAAAACAGACCAAGTCAAGTCACCTTTATTTGTATAGCACTTTATACAGTACTGATTGTGTCAAAGCAGCTTTACAGTGTTAAACAGGACAACAGTTTGTCATTTTCCAGCTAAAGTCAGTTGATTGATGATTCAGTGATGTCTTCATCCAGTTCAGCTCTCTTCAATAGTGTCTGTGCAATCAGACGAGCGTCCCCAACTAAACAAGCCAAAGAAACCAAAACTCCATCGCTGACAGAAATGGAGAAAATCCTTGGGAGAAACCAGACTCAGTCGAGGGCCATTTCTCCTCTGACCAGACCAAACCAGCATGATGTGGGTTAATTCCAGGCTGCAGGGCCGGCCCGTCGCATAGGCGAAATAGGCAAATGCTAGGGCCGTCGTCCATCCATAGGGGCACCCAAATGAGTTGTTTTTTTTAAATAATAATATTATTTTAATTAGGGTTGCACTTATATCGAAATATGCCATATCGCGAATGTTGCGATTTAATTAAATAAAAATACCTATGCGCTGCAGTTTTCAAAGTGAAGCGGTAATGTGTTCGAGTGCATCCCATGACACGCAGTGCTTCACTCTGAAACATGCAACGCATTTATTTATTTGCTGGCAGACCATTGAATTTGAGCAGAGATGCACCCATCGGCCATAAATGGCATTTTCCTTTCATCTTGCCTCTGTATAATGCATTTAGTGTTTACAGCGGTAATCAAGGAAACAATGCATCACTGCTGTTCCCTAAGCGCCACCTGCTGGCAGCTAACCATATTCTTCAGCATCTTGCAATTCTTTTGCTTAAATAAAATACATTAAAAACCAGTATTGGATTCTGCCATGAAAAGTTAAGATCGGTGCATCCCTAACTTTTAGAATGTCTGAAATTAAGAAATTAAGATTTAAATGTTAGTATTGCAGCTGCCTTTGGATGATAAAGTTCTCTCATTTAAATAGCTGAGTTAATGTCAGTTTATTTATTTTTTTGTGTGTGCAACCATCTTATTTTCATATGTAAATGGTTTTATGTCATAAAGCTATAATAATAATTACTTACATTTATATAGCGCTTTTCTAGGCACTCAAAGCGCTCTACATTGTCAGGGGGTATCTCCTCAACCACCAACAGTGTGCAGCATCCACCTGAATGATGCGACGGCAGCCATAGTGTGCCAGAACGCTCACCACACACCAGCTTATTGGTGGAGAGGAGACTGAGTGATGAAGCCAATCAGCAGATATGGGGATTGTTAGGAGGCCATGATGATCAGAGGCCAATGGGCGAGTTTGGCCAGGATGCCGAGGTCACATCTCTACTCTTTTCGAAAGACATCCTGGGATTTTTAATGACCACAGAGTCAGAACCTCGGTTTAACGTCTCATCCGAAGGACGGGCAGTTACAGTATAGTGTCCCCATCACTATAATGGGGGGCTAGGACCCACACAGACCACAGCACCCCCCTGCTGGCCTCATAGCATCTCTTCCAGCCGCAACCAGTTTTACCAAGAGGGCTCCCATCCACGTACTGACCAGGGCAACACTGCTTGCTCGTGGGTAACGTATTGGGCTACAGGGTGATATGTCTATGCAGGCAGTTTCTGTGTGAATGATCGGCTCGGTGGGAATAAGATGCGATTTGCAAGGGGCACCAAAAAAATCTTGCTAGGGCACCAAATTGGCAGGGCGATTGCCCAGGCTGCAACCCACAGGTGCAGAGGACTCGGCGGTTTCCGTGGTCTTGTGCCCATGGTCATCAAGTGAAGGGTCTCCACGGGGGATCTGTCTCTGGGGCGGTGATAGTGTCCTGGGTACTCCGCTGTCGTTCCGGGCTGTAGAGGTACTATCTAGGTGCTTGAATACACCATCTGATCTGGATACAGGCTGGATTTGGTGGTTACGGTGACCTCGGAATAAGAGAGAATCAGACTAATATTAGCGTAGATGCAATTCTTCTAGCGATGTAGCAAGTACATCGGGAGTTATGGAAGTGTTCCTGGTTCCGGTTGTCCTAATTATGCAGCCTAACAATCCTTTAATGGATATGAATTAAGGAAAAGTGATTGTGTGTTATATGTAAGCCAGGTTAAAGAGATGGGTCTTTAATCTAGATTTAAACTGACAGAGTGTGTCTGCCTCCGAACAATGTTAGGTAGGTTATTCCAAAGTTTGGGCGATAAATAGGAAAAGGATCTTCCACCCGCAGTTAATTTTGATATTCTAGGAATTATCAAATTGCCAGAGTTTTGAGAAAACAGCGGACGTGGAGGACTATAATACAATAAGAACTCATTCAAATACTGAGGTGCTAAACCATTCAGGGCCTTATAAGTAATTAGCAAGATTTTAAAATATATATGATGTTTAATAGGGAGCCAGTGCAGTTGTTGACAGAACCGGGCTAATATGGTTATACTTCCTGTTTCTAGTAAGAACTCTAGCTGCTGCAATTTGGACCAGTTTGGAACAGTGAGTTTGTTTATTAAGCATGCAGAACAACCATTCAATAAAGCATTACAATAATCTAACCTGGAGGTCATGAACGCCGGTGAATGGTTAGAACGATTCTGCATTTGACATTGAGAGCATAGGTTGTAATTTAGTTATATTTTTAAGATGGAAAAAAGCAGTTTTACAAATGCTAGAAACTTGACTTTCTAAGGAAAGATTGCTATCAAATAGCGAGCCCGGTCTCATGAAAATGCATAAAAATAGTATGCCAAATAAAAACCGAAAAACGGTTGGTATGATTACACAAAAAATGGACATACTAGTTAATACCGAACTTAATGAGATCGGGTTGCAAATCATTCAGGGTATCTTCCGTCCAATCAATTTTTTTTTTAATATTGAAATCTGAAAAATGAAAAACGGGCACATATTTCATTTTTCAATTATTCAAACAAAACGAAAAATCAAGAATCCGTCTTAATTTTTTGTTTTTACATTCAGGGATAGAAAACGAAATAAACAACTTGAATATTCGATCTCTACATGCGGGTGGGAATGAAACGCCCCTCTCTGCTAACTGGTCAACCAAACATTGCAACATAATAATAGTCCTAAAAAAACCTTAATAATAGTCCTCCGCTTCTATTGATTCTTAACATGTTTATTTCTACTACATTTTATCTCTTCATCAAACAGCCAGATTAATGAATGGCTTGACACAAACCCTACTGAAGCAGAGCCTTTTGGCCCTAGGCATGCCTGTTTTATTATAGTTATCCACCCATTAAAATATGTGTGGCAAAGCTGCTCAAAGATAAACTCATATACTGTAAGTATCGTCAAACCTCTGATTTCAGACACTTTTATTAAGCTCTTTTTATTTTATTAATGCTCAGTAAATTCAACGAGCAGTGGGAAGTCAGGAGCTACATGTCTGCATGTTGTGTGATGATGAACATAAGACAGTTGTAGATTTACATTGTGTATTTGTGCCAAGTGTCTTGTTATATGGAATCACCTCAGACTTTGCATTTCAGTTCACAACATTTTATTAAAATAGCAAATAAAAAAACATCAAAGATAGTTTTATAATATGCATGCATTAAAAAGATCTAATAGTACCATGTTCATTCTATAGATCTGCAAGAGTAGTTAACGGTTTCATGTCTACATAGATTTTAAACAGCACCAACAAAAAACACACTATATCAATACTAGTACAAAATGGCTACGTTTACATGCAACCAAATAATCGGTTTGTAATCAGATTGATGGCTCAATCAAAGTGAAAAGCCTTCATATAAACACCTCAATCGATCCGATTGAGCTCGATCGGAATGATATTTCGATCGGATTGAAGAGGGTGGTTCATTCCTTTTCTAATACGATTGAGAGTGCATGTAAACACTCGATCGGATTGAACCCCGAAACTGAAAGCACTGCGCATGTGCAATGATGCAGAAATAGCGTAATGATGCATGACGCGTGGAACGAGCGGTTCTTCCTTTTGAATAAAGTGTTGCATAAATGCGTGTCCTGTCATTATAAACTCTCCTTTCACTCGGCGACTGTGAAGTGGAGCAGGACAACCTCCCACCAGTCCTTGTTTCGGATTCTCATCCACAGGCAAACACGTCTTGGGCATTTTTACTGTGTGATAAATATCAATTCTGCTGTTAAAAACAAATAAAGAAACAGTATAGGAGAGTGGTTATTATGTGCAAACAGTGAGACACTCTATATTTGTGCAGTCCGATTTGAAGCTTGTGACATATAAACGCGCACATCAACCCGATCACTTTCTTTAGTGTTCATGTAAACACTACATTCAGATTCAATCGGAAGGAATTCAGGCCGATTTAACCAAAAATGTGCATGTAAACATAGCCAATGAGACATTCATGTATTTACAGAACAGTTTCACGCATGCGGAACAACAGAGCTGAAATAAAAATCTAACGCATGACTTTATCACAGAATTAGCTCTAACATATTAAAACATTTGCACATGTATGTAGATCCGTTTGGCCCTGGTAGCTGCCTTTGTATTTACATGATTAATAATCAAAAACTTATTTTACTGTCATTTTTCTCAAGGGTCTTTATTCCTGTTGTACCTACTGTAGGCAGACGTTTTCAATATAATATAAAATAAAAAAAACAACAACAACAACAAAAAAACCTTGCTACATGTTCTGTGTTAAGCTAACTGAGGCTTGTTATAGCACTTACATATCATTGCTCTCTTGTTGATTTCGATTGCTTCTATTGTCCTCATTTGTAAGTCGCTTTGGATAAAAGTGTCTGCTAAATGACTAAATGTAAATATAAATGTATTTTTTTATGCATGCAGGGGGGGTCCAAGAACCAGCCAGGGGGGGCCCATGGGAAAGTCATGTGGCCCAACACAAGTGGGATGACATAATAATGGCACTGCACAGGTGCCTTTAATCTTTGAAACAACAGGAAGAAACGCAACATAATGATTTTTATTTTAAGCGGTGCTGGACTGCTGGTGCATCGCGGCTGAGTAACACAAAGCACAAACTCTAAGGAGCTTTCAACATACATTAACGTATTTCAATATATATAGTATAGCCTGCGAAATCGTGCTTCTCCTGTTTGAGCTGTGTAATTGACAGTACTCTAATCCAATGGTGTCGTGAATATACGGGAAATGATTGGCAGTGAACCAGACAGTGAGTAGGTGTGTTCTACTTCAAGAGGCGCTATGCTGCCGATTAGTGTATCACATCAGCACGTGAGATTTTTTAAATGCACCTGAATTGCTCCAGATGTTATACTCGGATCAGTCTGCGCTGTTGGGGGGCACAAGGGGGGGCTAATCATATTTTTAGGGGGGCCGGTGCCCCCCCCCCATGCCACCCCTTTAGACACGCCCCTGTATGCATGTATGTCCTTCTAATTAAACTACATGAGTCAGTCAGGCGTCTGAGCTGTTATTGCTCAGTAAAGGTTGACTGGATTGAGCTGATTCTACAGGTTCTGGATCATCACTGGACTCTACAGCTGATTCTACAGGTTCTGGATCATCACTGGACTCTACAGCTGATTCTACAGGTGGTTCTGCAGCTGATTCTGCAGGTTTTGAACATTCCAGGATTCTAAGTGCACTCACATCACCTGCACCAGGATTGAAGAGAGGAACGACTGATCCAGAGAATCTGCTGCTGATGGTCAGGAGATGTTTACTCTCTGTGACGTTGTAAAATGACAGCAGACCCTCATCATAATCGAACAGAACTCCCAGTCGCTCAGGTCTCGGTGTCAGTGAGAAGCTAATCGATGGATCAGTGTTGGTGTAAAAGCCATGAGGACCGTCTGAACACAAGAACCAGAAACCAGCTGATGGAGTTAAAGCAGATCTGTCTCTTGCAGTAAAATGTCCATGTTTCACCACACCGATTAACCAGAAGTTTTTGGGAGCTGTATGTTCTCGTGCCAGCTCTACCTCCCAATAGTGACGACCAGAGGTGAATCTTTGGGCTCCGAATGCACATAATTGAAATGGAAATCCCTCTCCAGTGTGCTGATAATCATTACTGTCCCTCACGATTTTACAGTCCTTAGAAAGCGTCAGATCTGGATGTAAACGCTCACGGTCAATAGTGATCTCAACTGTGAGGAATAAATACACGAGCAACAGTTATTAATCCTCATGTATGAGATGATGTTTACACATATGATGAAATATATGAGTACATAACTGAGATGATGTCATACCTGCATGTTTCCTCAGTTCTTCTATATTTATGTCCTCCACAACTACAATAAAAAACAAATTATTTGAAATGTATATTTATTTATTCATGCAATAAAGTTATGTGCAATAACCTTATATTTATTTGTTACCACCTACTAATTCTGTTCATCTATAGCACAACTGTACATTCAATTTATTTAATTAAAAAAAATAATTCCATTTATTTTTGCTATTTTTGTCTATTTATATTTACATATGTGTGTATTTTTATTCTCATCTTATTTTATTATTTGTGTGGTGTGGTCTGTTGCACTGTGGAGCTTATGCCACTAAAACAAATTCCTTGTATGCGCAAGCACACCTGGCAATAAAGCTCTTTCTGATTCTGATTTCAGACAGGGAAAACATTATAGCTGTAGTTAACATTTAAAGTTATCAGTATCTAACAAAAACTGAGTATAATCGTCCAATATGAGAAGTGCATGATGCTTATGTGACTGTGTGAGTGTTGCAGATGAATCCATGCATTATGATCATTTTACATGTTGAAGTTATACATTTGATTTTATTCACATTATGTTCTATTAGACACAGCATTTGCATAAAAAAAAATGTTTTACGAGGGCTGTCTGGAAATTTCCCAGCCAAGAAGATACAAAATACAAGAAACATTGTACATCGGACAGTCAGCAGTTGCCCATATGTTTTCGTCATATTGCATCTCATCTCATTTTTTTTTTTTTTTTCATATTATAGGGCTGGATACTTTCCGGACAGCCCTTGTATACTGTATTTGCAGTAGTTTGTCAAATATACATGTAGAATTACAAAACTGACTGTTTTGTCCATTTTATTTCCACTCTCATCTACTCCATTATTCCACTGAGTCACCAAAACCTGTTCTGCTTGTTGTTTTCTGCTGCAGTGTGCATGTAGATGTTTATGTCAGCAGTTACAGTTCTTATAAACATATAGCAAAGAACAAACGTCTTCAAATACCTTCTTTTCTCAGTCTCTCCAGAGTTTCCTCCTCACAATCTGAAATGAGAGAAAGTTTAATTATCTGCTTCACAAATACTCCAGACTCTCTAAACCACATTACATTACAGTTTAACCTCTCAGACATTGACTGGCATAAAAACATCTTCTTTAGCTGTCTCAGAAACAGGCATGTTCTCCCAGTAACACGGTCTGAAAGGGTTCATCAGATTCATGAATAAGTTCATGTCACTTACCTTCTGTAGCTGGTTTCTTTCCTGCAGAACAGATCAAAAATATCAACACATGAGATATGCATGAAACAAAAACCTCCTGAAAACCACATCTTTAAAATCTTTCAGCCAGATTGTACCTGTTAGTTTGTCTCTGTATTTGTAGAGGATCAGCCCAACCAAACCCAGAAGAGCACAGATGAGAACGGAGAAGAAAAGAGCCTTCCATGGACCTGATGGATCTGATGGATCTGAGAATTAAAAACCAGATGAATCTAAACACCTTCAAAATATATAAATCAATTACAGTAAAGTAGAAACATATTTTTAAAACTCTTTTAACATAAAAATGCTGTTTGCAACCCATTTTTCTTCTAAAACAAGACTGAGAACATCTCGGTTATGTAAGGAGGGAACGGAGACGATCGATGAATTGGGATCTCGCTTAGAGAGACCAATCCACTTAGAGTGTAAACTAAACGAGCCAATGCACATTGGCATGCGATGATTGCATTCAGGTGCCGCTGATCACAGCGTGAGCATAAAAAGGCAGCAGATGCAACGCATACCAGGTTTTCGCTGACACGGTTTAACGCTCAATTTGTTGGTCACGATGTGACATCTCCATTCCCTTCTTCAGGGAACAAGGGTTCCATACGTAACCGAGACGTTCCCTTTCAGTCGGTCACTACGAGTCATGTCGTGACTGATGTATTGGGATCTCTACCAAAGCGCCATGGATACTGCCCCTTCCAGTGTCCTGTGCGAACCTCCTGTGCCCATTTTTGGTGTAGGCCGGGGCTCGCAACAAGAAGACCAGTCACTGTTGTCGTAGCACTACCCACTCAGTGAGATTGAATAACACTGGGAAAATTGAACCGTAGCCGTTCCAAATCATACTGAGAAAGGCATTCCCCTCTGCGGCTCTCCGTGGCAGACAAGCGTGGTCAGTGATGGCTAAAGGAGTTTGTGCTCAGCAGGTTCATTTTGACAGCAAATTTTGATTTAGTTTTAGTCATAGTCTTTTGACTAAAATGCCATTTAGTTTTAGTCATCTGAATTGTTTTTAGTTTTAGTTTTAGTCTAGTTTTAGTCGACTAAATATACCGTCCGTAAAGGTTTAGTTCTACAATCTAATGGGTTTAGTACAGTGTAATGCCTTATTTAAAGGGGTCATATGAGTTGCTAAAGATAGATTATTTGGTGATTGGTTAATGGATAATGTGTTATGCCGGTTTATAGGTAAAAAAACACATATTGTCAACTATAACTCGACATTATTTGTTTCTCCTCTATGCCTCCGGCCTGTCTGAAGCGCCATCGTATTTTCAAGATTATCGTTCTGAAAAGCGAGGTGTGCTGTTATTGGCCAGCTATCCAGTGCGTTGTGATTGGTCGAATACCTCAAGCGTGTGACGAAATGTTACACCCCTACCATACTGTAATGCCCTGTCCGGCCGGAGCGACGAGACAAAAACATTTAAACCCATTACAAACTAGGCATTTGTAGCATCCAGTAGGGACATAATTACTGACTATAATGACCTATACTGTCTTTTTACACGTTGCGTTGCATCGCGCCGCGTAACACATAAAACCATGTCTGCATTTGTGAACAGAGAAATGACAAACAACAAGCGCTAACTCTACACTGCCTAAAACTCGCGTTTGAATCGTCAGTGGCAAAGCCTTTAAATATGAAAACGTACTTACAGTCTGTGAGTTAGAAGAGCCGGCATTGTAGTCTACTCTCACATGTTCAGGAAACAGTCCTCCATAAAATTCCCTGGACACATCTGAATATTTGGGTGGAAGTGTTTCTGGAACAGTGTTGTAAAATACAACTTAACCACTGATTTCTAAATGTGTCCTCTTTTGGAAGGCCAAACAAAAAAGTTTCGCTTTCACAACAAAACACACACGCGGGCTAGAGGAGCGGTGGCGGGGTGGTTGAGACGGCAGGGATTCGACGAAAGAGCGTCCGGGGGTGGCGGCTAATCCACATGTGGGGAAAAAACCCGGGGGGGGGGGGGAAAAAAACACCGGGCTGGACTCCGCGTCGTCCACGGTAAAAGCCGATCCAGCGATCAACAGTGCAAAGTTGAAGTATTTTCTCAGCGACCAGCACAGATCAGCTCCAGTCATGACGAATATGGGGGCGGGTATATCGTCCTTGTTTTGGAAGGACCAAACAAGTATGTTTACTTTTAACAAGGAACATTTTGGCGGTGTTATGCAAATCGTCCCACATAGTGAGGTAGACATGTGGGGGCGTGTTAGAATGAGCTGTTTTAGAGGTAGTGCGTGGCTGATTTCTGATTTTTTTGTACCAGTTTTTGAAACTTTCTTTTGCAAAACTTTAAAGATCTCTGTATGGCACAAAGAATTGTAACCTCAAAGAGAAAGGAACCATTTAAATCGCATCATATGAACCCTTTAAGCATTTCTCTAAAATTTCCAAACTCATTATATAGGTTTGATATTAAGGTTTTATCATGATAGACACCAGTTTAACTGTGGTGACACACATGCCTTTATGTTAAAATTAAATAAAACCACTTCTCACAAAGAACAAGAACATGGTCTAATTTTTTATGAAATACCAATGGTTATATAAGCTAATTATGCATTCTTTTTAGCAACTTGTTTACCATATTCTTCATTATTTCAAGCAGACATTTATTTCTATAAATAAATGTAGATTAATCTTTAAGGCTACTAAAGTTTTTCAGTCAAGAGGAGTGCATGTCTTTCTTTTGTTGCTTGATTAATATCAATGACTCGGACAATAGCAACTAAATTAGGCTGCTGTCCCTTTAAAACCGAATGCACAGCTGCAATGGATGCACTGTACTGAGACACGTTCTTCC
Organism: Sinocyclocheilus anophthalmus; assembly: GCA_018155175.1. Lineage (NCBI taxonomy): Eukaryota > Metazoa > Chordata > Actinopteri > Cypriniformes > Cyprinidae > Sinocyclocheilus > Sinocyclocheilus anophthalmus. The sequence continues at coordinate 172,542 of JADLZN010000053.1, forward strand.
TACTGTTTACGTTCACTTAAGACGTAATCAACTGTGTCTACGTGAATACTCGTCAAAACGGACAATTCGACATCATTTTGTGTGTAATTCTCCGTTCATGCGAAAGAGTACTCGCTTGCTGTGAAACGCGCTTTGTGTGTATAGTGTCTGCGCTCAGAAAACTGGACCGAATTGAGTTCTCTCTCTTGCTTCACCATATGTCTGCTCTTCTCTTACTCCCACATATTGACATTTTTTTAACGTTTTATGAGACGTGCAGCAAGTGTATTTTAGCTTATGTCTCGCTGGTTCATATGTACGCATAACCTCTGAACCACGCAGCATATTCTTTCTGAATGAATCTCATCCCAAATCGTGCTGCCTCAACATTTTCGTATCGTTTTTATTCTTTGACGAAAATGTCAATAGATTTACGTCATAGTTTTTGTCATTCAAAAAGAGTTTTAGTTCGTTATCGTCTCGTTGTCGTCGATGAAAATTTTTTTGATTACGACAATTATGACGAAAATTATTTGTCAACGAAATTAACACTGGTGTCCAGTTTGCGTACCATCTTAAGGCTTGGATGGGACAAAGCAATGCTAGGGCTGGCTAAAGCATGACCCTGATCGGGCATCTCTGGTGGGTCTTCTCGGCGAGAAGAACAGGTTCCACTTCAAGGCGTGAGCATGTCTCGTAGACAGTGCTCTTGCCGAAGTGGTGTAAACTACCTCCTGGGGTAGGTCACCTAGAACCTCTGCGTCCTATCTGGATGCGGATGCCACAGGGTGCCCCATCTCTGAGTCAGTAGTTCCTTCCTCAGAGGAACCAAGTCCGAGTGGGCCAATACGGCGCCACAAGCAGGACCTGCTCCTCGTCCTCCCTGACCTTGCACAGCGTCTGTGCGAGAAGGCTCACTTGGGTTTTATTTTTTTTAACCATCTGGGGATGGAGTCTCCACTCTCCGGGGAGCACAGCTCGTGACAGCTCGTCGGCTGCACAGTTGTGCAGGCCCGGAATGTAAATGGCACGAAGCGACCTCAGCTGCTTCTGACTTCAGAGGAGGCGGTGGCTGGCAGTGTTGTGCAAGTTACTTCCAAACTGTAATATATTATAGGTTACTTGTTACTTTTATTTAAAAGTAATTCCTTACCGTACAATATTACTGTCTCAGAATTGTAATGCGTTACATGACTCCTGTATTACTTTTGAGTTACTTTCACCAAAATAACTACAGAAGTAGAACTTAACATTCTAAAATGACAAAATGTACCGCAGAGCCTTTTACATCCAGTAGAGGGCAATATGGTGTAGCATAATGACTGTGGGCTATCCAGGCTACTAACAATATAGCTTATAACTGGCAAAGTGAAGACTCAAGACAATGCAAGAAAGGATGACAACCAGAATCACAAACGATCCAAGTCTGTTAAAAGTATGGTAGAGGTAAAGTGATTATCTGGCAATATCTATGAATAGCTTGGGTCTATTCATAATAGACACAACAGGACTATATGTAAACTCTAATGCCATGAAAAGATGTGCATACGTCCATCTCGCAAATGTACAATCTTCTGCCAACTTTACCCATTCGCCGCTTTTCCACTGGCCAGTGCGAGCCGGGGCTAATAGCCTCGGACCTCAAGCACAGACTCAGAGGCCAAAATCATGCTGCATTTCCACTGTCGGGCCAGTAGCCTCGCAGGCTCCCCCCCCCCCCCCCCTCCTGGTAAAAGCCGCCCTAAACCCCCTTCACTGGACTACGTCACACAATTCAAAGTTCCACCAGCCAGAAGGAGATGAATTAAATAAATCGCTAAACAAATATATCAGAAGCTGTCGTTTAGTCTTTATTTACAAACTTGGACACCACACGCAGCTACTGACTGACCATGAACAGGAAATATAACTTATTTGCGGCATTTTTGATTCATTAATGTCTTGCGGTCTTGCAGGTTTTTTGTTTCTTTGAACAATTACATTTTGGGCTAAAAGAAAAGTGTGTTGTAACGCAAGCGTTACTGAACATGTACAGAGTAAAATATTACTGAAAATGTATTAGTAATGCCTTACACTACTGTGTTAAAGCAAAAAGTAATCCGTTACTGTAATGCATTACTTTTGTAAAGCGTTACTCCCAACACTGGTGCGAGGGACGAGTTTGCGACATGAGATCGTGGATGATCACATAGACCACCTTGTCGGTGATGGTGTGGACCAGCACGTCCCTGCCCCGAAGGCGCCCTCTGAGGCGGCTCAGGGCAAGGCATACTGCCAGCAACTCGAGGCGGTTGATGTGCCAGTGCAGTTGGGGGCCTGTCCACACCCCGAGACTGCGTGCCCATTGTACGTGGCCCCCCAGCCAGTAGTGGAGGCATCCGTGTAAACCACAGCAAGCCTGGAGACCTGTTCTAGGGGCACTCATGCCCAAAGAAACATGAGGTCTGACCACTGGGTGAAGTCTTGGTGGCAGGCCGGTGTGACTTGGACCTGCTGAGTGCAGCGCTGCCACGCCCACTCGGGACTCGGCCATGGAGCCAGTGTTGAAGTGGTCTCATATGAAGCAATCTGAGTGGCGTGACTGTGGCTGTGGATGCCATATTCCCCAGGAGTCTCTGAAATTGTTTCAGTGGGACCGCTGTCCTGCTCTTGAACATATTCAGGCAGTTCAACAACGACTGAGCACGTCCTTGCGTGAGGCGTTCTCGACCGAATCCAACTCCATACTGAGAAAAGAGATCCTCAGTGTTGGGGAGAGTTTGCTCTTTGCCCAGTTGACCTGAAGGCCCAACCGGCTGAGGTTGCAAAAGCACCAAGTCCCTGGCACACAACTGATGCTGAGACTGAGCTAGTATGAGCCAGTCGTTGAGGTAGTTGAGAATGTGAATGCCCTGCTCTCTCAGAGTGAATAAGGGCTGCCTCCGCAACTTTCGTGAAGGGTGACAGGGACAGCCCGGAGGGTAGGACCTTGTACTGATATGCTCATCCTTCAGACGCAAACCACAGCAATGGTCTGTGGCGCGGAAGGGTCGACACATAAAGTACGCTTCCTTCAGGTCGATCGCTGCAAACCAATCTCGGGGACGGATGCACCTGAAGATGCGTTTCTGCGTCATCATCTTGAATGGTAACCGGACGGGTGGAGGCAGCAGCTGCCTGCCGGGGCAGGACATGTCGGATCGCCTCAGTCTGCTCCTGTGCAGCTGAGAACTGCTGGGCCATGTTCTCGACTGCATCGACGAAGAGGCCAGTCTGGGACACAGGGACTTTGAGGAACCGAACTTGTCAGCATCCCTCATGTCGGCAAGACACAGCCAGAGATGACACTCCTGGACCAAAAGTGTGGACATCGCACGACCCAGAGAACACACAGTGACCTTCGTCGCTCGGACCACGAGGACAGTTGCAGTTCAGAGCTCTTTCAGAACTTCCAGATCGTGACCACCCTCGTGCAGGTTCCGCAGTAATTTAGCCTGAAGAACCTGCAGTAACGCCGTAGCATGTAAGGCGGAGGCAGCCTCCCCACAGGTCACATAAGCATCGCCAGACAGGCCAGACGAGTAACTACAGACCCGGGAGGGGAGGCACGGTTCTCCTTGCCGGTTGGAGGCGGTATTAGGACACGACTGCATCGCAACCGACCGTTCCACCGGGGGGACCCGTATACCCCCTAGCTGCCCCACCATCGAGAGTGGTGAGGGAGGAGGAGCTAGCAGGTCGGTTTCCGGCAGAAAAAGGTGCCTATGGGAAGAATGGCCCTGGGGCGGGCCGCTGAGAACCAGTGCGGGCCATTCCGGAGAACCAATCGTCCAACCTTGAGATTTCCACTCAAGCCCTACCCTCACAGCGGTCCGGGATAGCATAGCTGTCATTTCCGGATCCGATTCAGGCATTGCTACAGTCCCAGAGGGCAGCAGCGCAGCCGACTCTTCATCTCCAGAGAGCTCTCCCTCCGATTTAGTGATCGACATCCGATCGTCGAGAGGAGCGCCAAAGGATACTGCTGGTACACTCCTTGCAGAGGGCCCAACACGTTCCTTTGGCAGCTCAACTGGTTGCGGAGTGCACTGGGGGATGGCCACCTGCAACACAAACAGGGGGTAGTGCAACCTGATGTGTGCAACCCACTCGACACTGGAAACCACCACTGCTAAAGCGCGGTACCGCCAACACCAAGAGCTCTCAAAGAGCGCGCTGAACTCGTTCAGTCTTCTTCTCTCAGTAGAGTAGTCAGGAGCAAAACGATGGACGCTAGAATCGAAGTGAAAAGTGGGTATGCGTTGCACCGGCTGCCTTTTTATGCTCCCGCTGTGATCAGTGGCAGCTGGATGCAATCATCACATGCCAATGTGCATTGGCTCGTTTAGTTTACACTCAAAGTGGATTGGTATCGCTAAGCGAGATCCCAATTCGTCGGTCACCGACGTGACGTTGAGAGTGACCGACTGAAAGGGAACAAAATGTAGGATGAGATTTGATTTTTCTTTTAATGATTGGAAGGTTGAAAAAATAAGAGGGAATGATGACATTGAAGAAAACTGACGGAACACAATAAGACTAGGAACATGCATTTAAGAATGTATGCTGTTATTTTATAAATTATATTAAGAGAAGTTAAGATCACAAGAAGAAAAACTAATGGAAACGACAGGCCTAGCATTCAAGCAAATGTGATCACTTTGTTTGTGGTATCTACAAATATCCATGTTCTCTAACCTGAAGACACGATGCCCTGTATGTGCAGTCTTCCTTCTTTTAACTCTCCAGTTCTGAGAGAGACTGAACATGAGACCAGTTGAGCGTCTGAGAGAGAGACGGCCGTCCAGCTGTGGACAGAGAACATCTCATCTGCTCCACGACTGTGAGACGATCCTCCAGGACGGAGAGCCCTTCCATCATCTGACGTCCACGAGACGCTGGGCTCTGGATGCCAGCCGCTGGACCTGCAGCTGATGTTCACACGCCCATCATCTAGAGGCTTTGGAAACAGGACAGGAGTGGATCCTAAAGCTGACGAGAGGAGGAGAGACAGATGTTCAGATCTTCTCCTGACACAAAAACTACATGCAGGATAATAAGTATACTGTTTAAAACACTGTCTAATGATGTTATGATTTTGAATGTCTTCTCAGGGTCTTGGAACAGTTCTGTCATCATTTATTCAACCTCCAGTAAACCGATAAGACTCTATACTATACTATACTATACTATAATATGTAAACCCTATATTAGTTGGGCAACAAAAAATCCACCGATATATTGGCCGATATTTGGCCTTTTTGGGCATGTTTTTATATTTGGCTGACAAGTGTTGAATGTTTTGTTTCGACAGCAATATGAACTCCAAACTAGGATTACAGAATCAAGAAGTTGCTATTTAAAATATAACAGTTAATTTATTTTACAGATTTATCGGTTACATTCACTAACAGGAAGTAACTTTGCAGCTACACGTCAACAAAGTGTTACCCATTTATTTTTATCATTTATTTCTAATTATTTTAGTAAATATTATATAAAAAAAATCCATTGCAGCAATTGTTATGCAAATACAACTAAAATAGTATAATATCATATATATATCGGTTTCTATTGGCCATTGGCCACCCTGCTCTTTATGATATCGGCATCAATATCGTCCATCAAAAAATCCATATCGGCTGACCACTACAAAAAAGCACTATTATCATAAGAGGAATCCAAATGACTCAAGTTTAACTCGGGTATGCGTACACCATGTTTGACGCCATGATTTCAGCATTTTCTGCAAATAACGACGAGTTGAGTCTGTTTCTCACATTAAGCAATCAAAAGACTTGGAATTTAGTCATATGGATGAGTTTTATATCAACAGTCCTCAATGATGATGAGTTTTCATTATGCAGAAAAGCACATGGAGTAGAGAATTTCAAAGTTTGGCTGAACTGTGGCTTTAATGAAGTGTAGATCCTCAGAAAACAGACTACTCACCTGTGATTTTGAGAACCACTTCTTGGCTGTCATATGAACTTTCTCCACTCACGTAACAGCGAAAAGAACCATCATCTTGTACTCTGAGTTTCTCCAGCCGTAGAGAGACGTCTCCATCCTTCAGTCCACCAGACTGATCTGACCGCAGAGCCAAAGAGGTTCGGTTCCTGTACGGTTCCTCCTGGACGTCCTGGAGCTTCCCATGATTATAGAGCAGAACAGGGGTGCTGAACTGATCGTGACGGTACCAGCGGATCTCCAGAGCTTCAGCGTTCTCAGGAGGAGAGATCCAGCAGGGAAGAATCACTGTGGATCCCACATAAGCCGCTATAGGATCACCAGGAACCACTACAGTGAACGACACTGAGAGAGACACGCACACTCGTTTTAACAGGAATCCTGGCGATCTGGGAATGTTTGCATGAGAGCAGAAGATTTCACCACTTGCACAATTTGCGGATTCGTGGCGTTAACGAAGAGAAAACTGCTTGTTTTGAAAGTGACTTCTGTGCTTCATACATCACTACACTATTGACTGACAATGGATGCTTTTTTGTACACTAAATTTTGCTAATGTAACTGATCATTGAGTCCTACTTAAAGGAGTAGTTCACTTCCAGAATAAAAAATTCCTGATGAGTTATTCTCCTCCCCACGTCATCCAAGATGTTCATGTCTTAATTTCTCGAAAAGAAATGAAGGTTTTTGAGGAAAACATTCCAGGATTTTTCTCCATATAATGGACTTCAATGGGGTCCAACGGGCTGAAGATCCAGTTTAAGTGCAGCTTCAAAGAGCTCTACACGATCCCAGCCGAGGAATAAGCCTCTTATCTAGCAAAACTATCAGTCATTTTCTTAAAAAAATTAAAATAGACTTTTAACCACATATGCTCGTCTTGCACTAATTCCGCGATCCACGTCTGCAATTTGGACCTTCAGCCCATTGGTCCCCATTGAAGTCCATTAAAAAATCCTAGAATGTTTTCCTCAAAAACCTTAATTTATTTTCGACTGAAGACAGAAAGAACATCTTGGATGACCTGGGGGCGAGTAAATCATCAGGACATTTTTATTCTGGAAGTGAACTACTCCTTTAACACTGACAGTAAATAAATATTGAAAGATTGTCCTATGGCGTTCTGGCCTTTACAGACTAGAGTAATAAATGTCATTTATTGTCTGCGTTTTCATATATAATTACTAAATTCTTCATTTGATCTTTCACTGATTTTAAACATGCTTGAATAGTTTCTTGTTCTCCGATAGTTTGCTCATCATTAGTTCAAACTCTTTGTTCATATAAGTGTCATGTGACTGGCAGAAAGGTGGTTTTTAAGGATGCATCTGCTTGTTATTCTTTTGGGTTCGTGTTGATGCTGTCATATGATCATCTTCCATAGGCACAATCTGTATGTAATCTAGTGCAGTAATAGAAATTGGTCACGTGTAGGCATAGGCGGCGGGTGAACCAACTCCAAAAGCAGCCAAACATCACAAACCTGTCTTTTTAGGCAAGAACCAGACATGGGTGGCATGTAGGCTAATAAAAGTTTAACGGGACTGAATTTGTATTTAATGTGATTACAATTTAACTAAAACAGAAAATGTATAATTATATAACATTTCCTTCCCACGGTTATTCAAACGGCGAATAAATTATGTAGGCTACAGAAATGACATTATCAATAACTGATCTATCTCACTCTCAAAAAAACTACCGTTATAATCACTGAAGCTGTCTACACTGTGAAATGAATCCCTTTCTTACACTGTACGCGGACCAGGACTTAGGGGGCCGGGGGCCCCTGGGCTTGAGGTTGTGTTTGGGCCCTATACCTACACTACAAATGCCCTCAAATAGAATATCATTCTGGAGTAACACAAAATACACAAACATATGCTTTGAGGTTCATAAATAGCACAATTAATTTGCAAAATGTCTAGTCAAAGTTTAAATGTAATATTAAATATTCATTCTAATATAATAAACAGGATGTGATCTCTCAGTTGAGCGATCAAAACCCTGAAATAACTGAATTAAAAGCAAGCAGTAATGTAACTGAAATTAAAAGAACATTACAGAAGCTTACATTTATTTGACAGAAGATAGAGTAAAATTAAATAAGCAGTTAACTCAAGCAAAAACGTTCCACGGTGTCAGTGTTGCCTGTTAAGATGTTCTAAAAAGGCTATTTAAAAATACTGCATAAACATCAAGGGCAAATACACAGTGATTAACTTCTAGCTCTTTCTTCTGCTCCTCTTCTTTGTGCCGCTTCCTGCCTTGTGCCCCTAATTTTCTTTTTTCACTCATTGTTTAGAAATGATCCTTTCAGAGCACACAAATGGCAAAACTATGCGTGGGCCATGCATAGCTAATTAATTATGATTTTTCGTTGATGTCAATTTTATTTTAATCAGTTCGATGATCGATCAGTACTAAAATGTTAATTGTCAGTATTTGCTTAATATATGGGTGTAGGAGCGCACGATGGTCACCGAGAGTAAAATGTGTGCGGCGCCCTGCCTGTTTTTATACAGTCTGCTCAAGCCCAATGGCAAAGTCCATGATTGTACTACATCTGCGCTTTGTTGTTTATGATGAGTTTCAGCGGTGACTCATCTGAACGCTTCTGATTGGCCAGTGCGTTCCTAAGCTCAACAGAGTCGTCTGTGATTGGTTATAACGCGCAACACTGTAAAAACGCCTGAAATGAAATACGGTGCAACATGAGCAGATCTTATTGTAATGCGCAGTCGACACTTTCTATTCATTTAGATGTAATGTGTTTGTGCATGGGGCATTTTTATCCAATTTAGTGGCATTTCTGCCCCAAGGTTAAGCCTTACACACGCTCCGCCTACTGTATATGCATAACTCGATAAATGTGCATATATATTTCATCGGGTCTGTAAGGAAAATAAGCATGAAACTCCAAGCATGTTCTTACCTGCAGTCTCTATGAGGAGACTCACCACGACAATAATCGACAGCATTCCTGTGAAGTATTCCAGACAGACTCCAATAAAACAAACTCTGAGGCAGATTCCTCCAGAATAAATCACATGAGAGACATTTAATCGATGCAAGCTCACCGGAGACGAAGAGAAATCCGACAGAAGCGACTCGAGTCAGTGTGACTCCAAACGTGCTCCTGGTTTTCCTCCAGTTTTACTTTCGCTTTCTGAGAATAAAGCAGTCGTCACCAGATGGAGAATAGCGCTGTGATTGTGTTAGATGGGGTTTGCGGTGTGAACATACTGTACATACTGTACATCTGCGTGTGTTCTGTGAATATAAAGGAAAATCCGCAACCAGATATACAAGTTACCGATGACAAATCAAATACAAAATAACCAAGCTCAACAAAACATACATGACAGCCAACATGATGTGTGTGATGGACGGCCCTCTTGTGTGTGTGTGTGTGTGGGTGTGTGTGAGTGTGTGTGTGTGTGTGTGTGTGAGCGTGTGTGTGTGTGTGTGTGTGTGTGTGTGTGTGTGTGTGTGTGTGTGTGTGTGTTGGTGTGTGAGTGTGTGTGTGTGTGTGTGTGTGTGTGTGTGTGTGTGTGTGTGTGTGTGTGAGTGTGTGTGTGAGTGTGTGTGTGGGTGGTGACGGAGGTGATGTGTGTGTGGTGTGTGTGTGTGGGTGGTGTGTGATTTGTGTGTGAGAGAGTGGTGGGTGTGTGTGCGTCGCGATCCCGTGGGGGATGGTGTGTGACTGGGTTGTGAGGGGTGGAAGGATTTAAACAAAGGAAAGTGTAGAAAAGTAAACAGACATAACAATAGTTAGAAACCCGTTAATAGTAAAGATGACAATAGTCAGGTTGTGTATGTGTGTGAAGTGTTGTGGTGTGTGTGTTGTGTGTGTGAGTGTGGGTTGTGAGAGAGCGTGTGTGGTGTGTGGCGTGTGGGAGTGTGCGACTGGGTGTGAGGGGTGGACGTATATAAACAAAGGAACGTGAGAAAAGTACAACAGGGACATAAAAACAATAGGAGAAACCCGTAATAGTAATAAAGATGACCATGAGTATTGTGTGTGTGTGTGTGTGTGTGTGTGTGTGTGTGTGTTTTGGAGGGTGGCGTGCACTTTGACTCTAGTATGGAGGAATCTTTCATGACTAAAGTTATTAAATATCAATCACTCCTAAATACCATTTCAGAGATAGGTTATAGAGGTCGATTACTTGTTTTTATATTCGGTAGTTTAGGACACACACACAGGCTGGCTGTAAGAGGGCTTCAACACCTCAGTCTCATGGAGGAATCTCCTAGATGGCAGTGCTTGCGTGGCTTATGTAGCCACCGCCTGATGAGGTGCAGCTTTGACCGATCAGCCTGTGATGATGATGGACAGGTGCTCCTCGCTTGTTTCCAGGGCGACGCTGATGAAGGTTCAGGACGCTGTCACAATATTATATATATATACTATATATATATATAGTATATAGGAATTACATATATACACACCACACATATACTGTTTTTTTTTTTTTTTTGTACTCTTCCCTTGCTTATGTCCAATAAATGCATGTATCTCATCATAGTGAGCTTAAAAAAAGCAAGGCATGGTGTCTGAACCAGCCAGAGGCAAGAAGTACAGGCAAATGCTGGTACAAGCTGGATGTAAAAGTCTCCAGCCCACATCACACCCACCAAAACTAATCCGAACAACACCAGGGCATGGGGGACTGAAACGCCAAGCCAACTGAGGCGCAGAGGCAGAAAAGAGGGAAAGGAAAGAGGAAAGGAAAAAAAATAACTCCTAACCCCCCTCCCCCAATCTTGTTTTGACACTTATATGAACGTAATGTGTCATTGAGGATGGCTTCAGACAAAGAGGGTCAGCGGATTCATGATTGATGGAAGTTTATGAGAGAACCAAGAGGGGTGTAATTCTATTATATTATTTTGAGTGGAAGTTGACAGGTTTTCCATGGAGATGTACTCTATTAGTAAGTTTTTCCAAGATGTAACATGTATGGTGTTCCTTGATTTACAGTTCATGAGGATAGTTTTCTTGGCAACAGATAGAGCCACTAGGAGTAATTGACTATTTGTATTGTTTAAATTGATTATGGATATGTCACCTAATATACAGCGGGAGGGAGACAATGGGATGTGACATCCCATAAGGTTGGATAGTGAGTCAGTAACGTTTTCCCAAAATGTTTTAATTGAGGTGCAATGCCAAATGGTGTGAAAATAGGTGTCTGGGGTGTTTTGTGTACAATGTGAGCATGTTTCTGAAGTAAAACCCATTTTAAATAATTTCCGTCCAGTTAGGTGAAATCTATGAAGTACTTTATGCTGTATAAGTTGCAGGTTGGCATTTTTTGTCATGAAGTAGATATTTTTGCAGATTTGTGTCCAGAAGGCGGCATCGGGAGTAATAGATAAGTCTGATTCCCATTTAACATTTGGTAAACTTAATGTTTTGTCTGATTTTGATATCATTCTGTATCATTTGGTTCGATATATTAATTAGTGCTGAGATTGGAGGGGAAAGGTCTAGGTTAATTGTCCTACTGTCGATCTTTGATTGAATTGATTATTTGATTTGTGAGTATTCCAAAAAACAATTACTCCCAATGTCGTATTTCTGGACCAAGTGCGAGAATGGTGCCAGGTTATTATTATGAAAGATATGGTGAAGTTGTGTGATGCCCTTTTCTGCCCATGTGTGTAAGTTGAGTGGCTTCTTGTTAGCTGTAAAATCTGGGTTATTCCAGATCGGGGTGTATTTAGATGGTGCAAGAGGAGTGTCTGTGATTTGATGAAATTTCCACCAGGCTGTCAGAGCTGCTGCTATTGTATGATTTGTGATGGTCTGATTGAAGAAGGGTAATTCTGAAGTGTTAATGTCCTTGCAAATTGTTTGTTCAACGCCTAGCCATGTGCTTTCTGACGAGTCAGGGTGAATCCATTTGTGTATATTTTGGAGCTGATTGGCCAGAAAGTACAAATGTGGTGCTTCCAGTCCTCCTTGTATTTTTGGTTTCTGTAGGGAAGTCAATTTGATTCTTGGGGTCTTGTTTTTCCAGTAGAATTTGGTAATGATTGAATCTAGTGATTTAAACAAGGAAAGGGTGGGTTGTGTTGGTGTCATTGTAAATAAATAGTTTAATTTAGGGAGTATAGTCATTTTAATTACTGATATTCTGCCCATAATAGATAGTGGTAGGTTCATCCAGCGTTGAAGATTATCGTCTATTGTTTTAAGTAATGGAGTGTAGTTGAGTCCAAACACCTCTGACAGCCCGGGGGAAACATTAATACCTAGATATGTGATGTAATTGGTGCACAGAGGAATCGGGGGTGTATGGGATGCCACATCCAAGCTGCTGGAATGTAATGAAAGAATAGCAGGTTTACTCCAGTTGATTGAGTATTCAGAAATATTTGAGAATGAGTCAATGAGTTTAAACGTTTCTTGTAATGATGATGGGGGGTCTTGTTAATATAATAATATTTCATCAGCATAAAGACTTATTTTGTGGTGTATATTTAGTGTTTGGATTCCTTTTATGTTGCCGTTTTGACGGATGGCTGCTGCTATTGGTTCGATGAAAATGGTGAATAGTGAAGAGGAGAGTGGGCATCCTTGTCTAGTCCCCCGGTGCAGTGTGAAGCTACGTGATGTTAGTCCATTGGTGATGACAGTGGCTGAAGGTGATGTATACAGAATTTGTATCCAATCAATGAATGACTTCCCAAAACCAAACCTCTCTAGTGTGGAAAACAGGAATTTCCAATTGACTCTATCGAATGCTTTTTCTGCATCGAGAGGGACTATGATGGTTTTGTTTTTTTTAATTGACGAGTAATACATTAAGTTAAAAAGTCTGCGTGTGTTGTTAGATGCAAGTCTACCTTTTATGAAACCAGTTTGGTCTGGATGGATTATAGATGGTGTGACTTTTTCTATTCTATGGGCTAGTGCTTTGGCGATGGTTTTAATGTCTACATTGATTAGGGAAATTGGACGATAGCTTGACGGTAGTGTTGGGTCTTTATTGGGTTTGAGAAGGAGTGAAATTGTGGCTGTGTTCATGTTATCTGGGAGTTTTGATTTTTGTTTTGATTCATTTATCATTCGGATGAAGAGTGGTGATAAAATGGACCAAAAGTGTTTGTAGAACTCAGCGGGGAATCCATCAGGACCTGGTGCTTTATTGTTCGGCATGAGTTTAAGGGCATTCAAGATTTCTTGTTCTGTTAAAGGGGATTCAAGAGTATTTATTTGATATTTACTAAGTTGAGGTAGGTTGATATTGTTGAGAAATTAATTGATGTCTTTCTGAGTTGGGTCTTTTTCAGAGGAATATAATTTACTGTAAAAAAATTTGAAAGATTTGATTGATATCTTCTGGTGAATCGGTGGACTTCCCGGCTGTGTCTGTAATAACTGGTATTGCTGTTTTTTCCTTATTTTGTTTGATTTGATTTGCCAAATATTTACCGGATTTGTTACCGTGATGGAAGTTTTCTTGTCTTAGCCTGTGAATTAGTATTGGGTATGTTTATTGATTAATTCATTTAATTTAAATGTACATTTTCTTGGTGTGTCCTGTGTTTCTTCTGTTGGGTTATTTATATTGATGTCTTCAAGTTCTTTGATTTTTTTTGTTCCAGTTCAGCTTGTTGTTCCTTCTCTTTCATTTTTGTGTAAACGGAGAATGAAATGATTTTTCCTCTTAGTACTGCTTTCCCTGCTTCCCACAGAAGAGATGGAGATGATCCGGGAGTCCTTCGTCTCTAGAAAGCATGCACACTCTCTTTTAAAATAGCTGACAAAGTCATGGTCTTTCGGAAGAGATGTGTTAAATCACCATCTAGTAATGGGTTTATGTGGACTAGTTATATTCCATTTTAATGTTATTGGGGCATGATCACTAATAACTATTGGATGGATCTTTGATTCAGAAATATTTGATATGATAGAATTACTGGTGAGAACGAAGTCACTACGGGAATATGAGTGGTGGACTGGTGAGAAAAATGAGTATTCTTTAACGTTAGGATGCTGTAGACGCCAACCATCGTCAAGACCAAAAGCACTCATGAACTGTTTTATGGTTTCTGCAGATTTCCAGATACGTTTATTGGCCAAACTGTTAGATCTATCGATTGTTGAGTCTAAAACTGTGTTGAAATCACCTGCTATTATGACTGGACAGTTAGAAAAATCTGAAATTGAAGAAGAAGAAAAAAGCTCTGGAAAAAAGATGGGTCGCCTGTGTTTGGGCCATATAAACATATTATTAATTGAGATGTTTATGATAATGAAACGTCCCTCAGGGTCTATAACGGTGGTGTTATGAACAAATTAGATTTTTTTTTACTTATTAGAATGCATACTCCTCTCTGTTTTGTGTTGTGGGGAGCTGAGAATAAATGTTTGTACTTAGATTATTTAATTTAGTTATGATCAGATTCTGATAGATGTGTTTCTTGCAGAAGGCATATGTCGGCTTGTAGTTTATATAGATGATTAAAAACTTGAATCCTCTTGGTCTGAGAACCAAATCCACGAACGTTCCAGGTTACAAAAGTGATAGATGACATGTTTTAATGAATAATAAGCAGAAATGTGTATTAATGTGTGGGTCTGTTCGTACTGTATGTGTATAAATGTGAGTGTATGTATTCGAAGGGGTATGGCAGTGCATATGTGTGTGTGTATAACAATGCAATGTTGTTAGCAGACTGACAAAACTACTGATACATAATTTACAGAATGTACACAGCAGGACAACAATAAAACAAAAACCATTAAATACAAAGATATAGTGGAACATGTGGAGGGGCACGAGACCTAGGTGCAAAAACAAGAGCATATCTTATAGATTAAAGAAAGAGAGAGAGAGCGAGAGAGATCAGTTTATCATAATGCAGTTATTGACTCAGGAATGAATGGAAGTGAGGTGTTCAGAAAAGCCAGGGGGTAATGTCCTTATCGCGATATAGTTGTCCCTATGTATAATTTGTCCACTGTAATGATTGCTCTTTTCGGATTGGGAAAAGTTGCTTTCGACGTTTGAGAATGTCCTTTGGGTATTGCTCATTGAGACCATAGTTTGTGCCTTTAAGTTGTCTGCCTTGCCTCTAAACCAGTTCCTTGTGTTTATAGTGTTCAAATTTTGCGATGATCGGTCGTGGTCGGGTGTTGTTGTTTTGAGATCTGATACGGTGAACACGGGGAAAGGTGATGATCTGTGCAGTTTCGGCTGGTAATTTGAGTTGTTTTATCATAAAGTCCTTGACTGATTTCTCAGGGTCATCTGGAGTTTGTTCCGGGGGCCCTACGCAGCTTGTGTATTTAGCGTATAGGGAGGATCCGCTTGAGTGCAGCTATCGTTTACGCACAGAGTCTATTTCTGCTGTGCTGCACACACTGAATTAAAGAGACAGCGCATTGTTCGCAGTAAAAATGGACATGGATTGACACGAAAATTTAGTAATTTCACAATAAATTGATATAATTAAAGTCTACTGTGTTTCACATTCAACACATGGCTTTTTGGTTAGGTTTAAAACAAGGAAACCCTTACGAAAATTAACCATGGTTTTACTACAGTAAAAGTTTAGTAACCATGTTTTTTTGGCATATTGATTACCATTTGTATAACCACAGTTTTACTACAAATACCGTGTAACGTAGTGTAGCAAAACCATGTTTTTTTGGTTTTATTTGTAGTAAAACCATGGTTAATTTCGCACTTTTAGATAAACAAGGCAACATAATAGATGCACTTGTGGAGGTAGAAAAACAAAGTTCTTTAAGACCCGCGGGATTGCTTGTAATAAAGATTTAAATGCAAAAGAACCCACGTGAAAAAATAGTAATATAGTATACTATATAGTACAATATATATTTATACAATACAATATATATATATTGTATATATACAATATAGTAAACAATATAGTAATTTATAGTAAATACTATAGTGTTTTTGAACCATACTATAGTAAAGCACTTGAATTAATTTGTTGTGGTAATTATATAGTTTCTGTGGTAATATAACAACTACAGTAATATAAACAAATTACTTTACCCAATAGTGTACTAAGCTTATATTTAATATTATACTACAATACACTACAGTTTACTGTAGTAAAGTTTACTACAGTATTTATTACAGTTTATCAGTTCACTATAGTTAATATTACAGTATGCTGTAGCATTCATTAACTAATTGTTGTAAATACTATAATATATACAGTATACACTTTACTATAGTATGGTTTAATTCAGCACAATAATAGCGTCAAATAAACGACAAAACAGACGAAAATCAGTCCGAATCAAAAATCATTTTCTTAAAATAACACCAGTCCGATGTTGCCTCAATAAGACAGATGTCATCAGATAATGAACAAGAATTCGCTGTAATTGTGATAGATGTGATTTTGTGTAATGATATTTGCGGTCTGAAAATACGTTCCCTGTAGTTCCCTGTAGTTATATGAGGCGACTGGATCAGATCCACACAGATCAGAGCTCTCCTTTTCTGAAGTGTAAAGATGAGGCGATACAGGCGTAATCATCTCTTTTCATTTATCAGGAGCAGTTTAACATAACATAGCCTAACTCTGTGCTGCATCTCTGTCAACTCATTCAAGTGTTATAGTATGTTATTCCGTATAACTCTACTGTGTCACATTTATGCTGATCTCAACACTCTGATTGTCTCTTATTAACACACGCTGAATGGCACATAGAGAGCGCCACCTACAGACAGGCCAGGAAACTAAGGTAACTAAGAAATCTCCCAATAATAACCAGCTGTGTTCACTTACATTCTTATTCTTCAGTTCTAATATTAGAACCGGCCATCCACATGACAGCGTCCACCGACGTGACCAAGAAGAAGAAAAGCAAGCAGTCAAGCGAGGACGCCTTGAAGAAGGTGAACACTAACCTGCTGAACAGCATCTTTGGACAGGTATCTCACACGCCGTCACTTCTGCTCTTGTGTTTGCAGTCTGTATTGAGATGGTCTCTTGTGTCAAGCTGATCAACTTCTGTTCAGCACACAAAGTCCACACGACCTGTGTGCTTTATTCGAAGTATTCTGAAGTCATATATGATAGACTTCAGAAATCAGAGCACTTGGAATAAAGCACACAAGTCATGTGAACTACTGTTATATATCACATTAAATCATATTAAACAGTCATATTATATCGTGTAAACAGTCTCACTCCCTATTATGGAAAAGAGCTGTCTGGACATTCTGCTGAACGTCTCCTTCTGCACTTTTTACCATTTCATTTACAAGAAATCATTTCTCTTCTATTGATGCATTTGTCCCCATGTGTTTTTCTCTTGTTTTATTTACTTGGAGCATCTTGTTTTGTGGAATCTGCTCTTCAGATCATTGTGTCTTTTATTAAATCAGCACAGAATCATCAATCAATGAGCAATATTTTGGGACCCTTTATCCAAATAAAACTCTAGCTCTGTTTGTTTTATCCCGTCAGACTGAGCGTCTGCGTTTACATTCATTTAGCAGAGGCTTTTATTTAAAAGTGACTTAGAAAGGAGGAACATTACAGGGAATTTGTCATTAGAACCAACACAATTCCAAATACACAATGCCAAGTTTGAGTTATCGGTGAGTACACAGATTCAGGTAGAAAATCTAAAGTGCTTGAGAAGAGATCTCAGCAGAAATGTGTATGCAGTATTATGCCGTTAATGGTTGCATTGCATTACAGTAATGAACTGCAAACACTTCTGCCAATTATTCACTGTAATTCTTGATTTACAGTATATGACTGTCAGCATTGTTGCCAGTTAGTTACCATAATGCCTCCGTTACAGTAATTAACAGCCAAACACTGTTGCCAGTATTTTACTGTAAAACAATCCTGGTAAGGTCTAACAGAGTAAAGATGAGGACATTAAATATTATTTGATGATATATATTGTTTATTATCTTAAATCCATGACAGTGTTGCAACAGGACAAACACTTCAACGTCATTACTATTAACAGTGAAGTCATTTACAGTAAATACAGCCAATAACTGAGGTACAGGATGACAGCAGTTGCATACCTGGACGAGCGTGTGGCGACTGACCAATCAGAATCAAGTATTCCAGAGAGCCGTGTAATAATTAACGTTGACTAATCAAACCTTATTGTAAAAGTGTTGCCATTATAATTGTATTAATTTAATGTCTGCCTATAACCTGCAGTGTTATGAGCGAAACTATATGATTTTTATTTGTTGTGTCCATGATTCATTGTTTTATGGCTGATGGTGTTGGTTCATGTTTTTTGCTGCAGTTTTGTCTTGTGTTGCTGTGAGACTGTATTTGTCTAATCATCTGCTCTTCTTAAACAAATGTGTATCTTAAAACAGATTTATTTTAAGTCAACCGTTATTTATTATAGTGTGTACGTTGATGTAGTCCAGGAGGATTCAGATGTGCAGCGCTTGTGACATTGTAAGATCGGATGAAGTTGTCATAAATTGACTTTTGGTTGAATTGATGACGCTGTGTTCAAGTTGTATGTTTTATAGGTACACATGATAACTAGGAAACAAACCCATGAGCTTGATGTTCCCAGCACCATACTACATCTTAATAGATTTCTGTAGTTTGTAGGTGTAAGATGTTATTTTATTGTATATACATCCTTCTGTTTAAACTGCATTAGTCAGGCTTTCTGAGCTGTTATTAAAGGCTGTCTGGACTTTACAGCTGATTCTACAGGTTTGGGATTATCACTGGACTCTGCAGCTGATTCTGCAGGTTTTGGACAATCCAGGATTCTAAGTGGACTCAGATCACCTGCACCAGGATTGAAGAGAGGAACGACTGATCCAGAGAATCTGCTGCTGATGGTCAGGAGATGTTTTCTCTCTATGACGTTGTAAAATGACAGCAGACCCTCATCATAATCGAACAGAACTCCCAGTCGCTCAGGTCTCGGTGTCAGTGAGAAGCTAATCGATGGATCAGTGTTGGTGTAAAAGCCATGAGGACCGTCTGAACACAAGAACCAGAAACCAGCTGATGGAGTTAAAGCAGATCTGTCTCTTGCAGTAAAATGTCCATGTTTCACCACACCGATTAACCAGAAGTTTTTGGGAGCTGTATGTTCTAGTGCCAGCGCTACCTCCCAATAGTGACGACCAGAGGTGAATCTCTGGGCTCCGAATGCACATAATTGAAATGGAAATCCCTCTCCAGTGTGCTGATATTCTGGACGATCCTTCACCATTTTACAGTCCTTAGAAAGCATCAGATCTGGATGTGAATGGTCACGGTCAATAGTGATCTCAACTGTGAGGAATAAATACACGAGCAACCGTTATTAATCCTCTTAAACTCTATGTATATGTGCATGTGTTTATAATCTATGGACATAAAAATGAGATATTGCCACACCTGCATGTTTCCTCAGTTCCTCTATATTGATGTCTTCCACAACTAAAATGAAAAACAATTTGAGATTTTAGAGAAAGAAAACTTCAGCTGTAATTGAGGACATCTACAAATAGCATCAATATATTAAAGAAATAATGAGTTTTACAAACTTTTATGCATTGTTAATTCCCCATATTTGATTATGTTCACATTAGTTCTGGTATACTGTTAAAAGACACTGCAATAGTTTGTAAAAAAAAACAATACAGTGGAGCCCAAAAGTCTGAGACCTTGAAAATCTGGGATATGAAATTCTACATTTGGAAATCTTACAAATAATAAATACTGTGACATAAAATTAACTCTAAGTACAGACAGACAGATTTTCTTGCTTCCACTGGAACACAAGATGCTCTTTTTGTTGATAAAATGATTTATGAAAGATGATATGAAATTATAAAAATGCAAAAGCATTTTGACTATAATTGTTCTTGCTATGAAACCAAAAGTCATCTTGTTTTACTGTGACTTACTGTGAGCTGAGGTTGGACTCTTTTATAGACTTCTTTTTATAGATTTTCTGACATACCGATTCTTCCGTCATCATTTGAACTGTATGCCGGTCCTGTTACGTCTGTCTGCCCTGAATCGTCTGTTTGTCCCGTCACGACCATGGAGGTCTGTAATGAACTGTTTATCTGCCCTGAGCTGTCTGCCTGCCCTGACACGACCATGGAGGTCATTCCCCTATCCGCTGCGCTCCCTGTGTTAGGAGTCGCACCATCTCTGAACCTCCTGACTGTCATGAACTCCCACCTCCTCTCAAGAGTCATCTGCTATGCTCTGCACCACTGCCGTTGCATTCTGCCAGCCCCTCAGCTCACTCTGAGCCCACCATCATTGATGTGGGTTTTGTCTGGATGATCCCTTGTCTCCAACCTCGGCCCGTCGATCCAGCGGCTCCACCATGGCTCCTACCTCCCTCACCTCCACCGTGGCCTGTCAGTCCACCAGCTCCACCTCCTCCCTTCGTCCCTCTGGCTCCACCTTGGTCCTCTGTCGCTCAGGCTCCACCGCGGCCTTCTGGATCTCCGCCTCAGTCGCCGGAGCCATCTGCTCCGCCTTGGCCCTCCGGATCCTCCGCATCCCCCTGGCTCTTTGGCTCTCCGTCTCCGCCTCGGGCTCTTCCACCACCTGCTCCAACGCCGTTGGTCGGCCCCCTGGAGTCATCAGCCCTTTCTCCATGGCTCCTCCCTCCATCGGCTCCACCGTGGGCCGCATTCCTGGCTGCAGTCTGGGTCCTGCCTGGCTCCTCCTGCTCCAAGTACCTCCTGTCTTCTCCTGGATCTCACTCCGTAGCGCCACCAGGTAATCTGCCTGCCTTTCTGCCTGCCCTTCGCCATCCCCTGTCACCATCCCACATCCGCTCCTTTGTCCTCCTCCTAAGTCCCCTCTGTCCCTCCATTGTTGTTTTGTTTACGGCGCGAAGTCGCGCCTGGCCGGAGAGGGGAGTACTGTCACCATATGGACCTTGTATCTGTTCTCCTGTTTTGTTTAGTGACCTAGTTTTCCTTAGTTCCCTTTATTAGTTAATTCTGTTCACCTGTGTCCTGTTAATTAAGTCATTAGTTCCTCTCTTATGTTTGTATAAATATTCCTTGTTTAGTTCTCTCAGTTGCTGGTTATTGTATTTGTGTATGCTGCTTGTGTTTCCCTGTGTTTTGTATGGATCTTCTTCTATTTGGATTCTTATTAAATACTA
This sequence comes from Sinocyclocheilus anophthalmus, assembly GCA_018155175.1. Lineage (NCBI taxonomy): Eukaryota > Metazoa > Chordata > Actinopteri > Cypriniformes > Cyprinidae > Sinocyclocheilus > Sinocyclocheilus anophthalmus. Next base: position 193,645 of record JADLZN010000053.1, read on the forward strand.
TATTGGAGTATCTTTGTCTTTGTGTGCCTTCCTTCCTCAAGAGCGTGACAACTTCAGCAGCTACAGTTCCTGTAAGTATAGCAAAGAACTAAACGTCTTCAAATACCTTTTTTCCTCAGTTTCTCCAGAATTCCCTCCTCACAATCTAAAACGAGAGAAAATTTCAAAGGAAAAGTTCATTATTAATCTGCTTCATAAATACTCCAGACTCTGTAAACCACAATAAATGTAACCCTTTCAGGCAGAAATTAATTTTGTTCTCAAGAAGCAAAGTGAGAGAGATGGACAGGATGGAATAAACAACAAGCTTTACAAATACTGTATATGAATATATAACTGAGATGATGTCATACCTGGTACTTTCTTCGGTTCTTCTGCATTTGTTCCTAAAATCAAAAACAAATAATGTAAGGTTTTAGAGAAAGAAAACTACCGCTGTAATTGTGAGCAACTACAGTTATTAGTATGTACTGGAAATGCATTGCTTATGTAACATTATGCTTATATTCTCATTACGTGAATACAAGATTCCTGCTACAACATGCACATGAGCGTTTATTTGACGTTTAGTGGGTCACTTCAGCAGCTGCCATTATAAAAATATTGCAAAGATAAACTTCTTCAAATACCTTCTTTTGTCAGTCTCTCCATAGTTTCCTCCTCACAAACTGAAATGAGAGAATTTCATTTTGAGGGTTTAATTACCAATTTATTCACACAAATACTCCACTTGATTAACCACAATAATAAATTCTGATGTTAAGCTGATTCATTTAATCATTTAGTAGACGCTTTTACCCAAAGCAACTTACAAATGAGAACAATAAAAGCATTTTTCATATGTATTTCTGAATGTTAAAATGATGCACATGTAGTTTACTTACTTTCTTTAGCTGGTTTCTTCCCTGAAAAAAAAAGCAACACTTAAGAATAAAATACCTGCATAAAAACCATCTGAAGATAAAATTTAAATCGTTTAAACTATGATTGTACCTGTTAGTTTCTCTCTGTATTTGTAGAGGATGAACACAATCGAACCCAGAAGAGCACAGATGAGAAAAGTGAGGAAAAGAGCCTTCCATGGACCTGAGAAACAGAAACCAGACGAATCTAAACACCTTCAAAAAATATAAATCAATTACAGTAATAAAGTAGAAAAAAATGTATGGGATTTGGTTAGATTTTATTGATTGGATGGTTGGCAAGTAAGAGAGTAACAAGTAAGAGAGACTGATGACATCAAAGAAAATTTTTCAGTGGTGGAGCGGAATAAAAAGGAACATGCATTCAAGAATGTATGCTAAATAAATTATATTTATAGATCAATTATATTTGCTTAAAATGTAACTTAAAGACAGAAAACCTGCAGTTAAGGTCATGGGGGAAAAAAACTAATGTAAACGATCACAGGCCTAGCATTCAAGCCAATTTGATCACTTTGTTTGTGGTATCTACAAATATCCATGTTCTCTAACCTGAAGACACGATGCCCTGTATGTTCAGTCTTCCTTCTTTTACTTCTCCAGTTCTGAGAGAGACTGAACATGAGACCAGTTGAGCGTCTGAGAGAGAGACGGCCGTCCAGCTGTGGACAGAGAACGTCTCATCTGCTCCATGACTGTGAGACGATCCTCCAGGACGGAGAGCCCTTCCATCATCTGACGTCCATGAGACGCTGGGCTCTGGATGCCAGCCGCTGGACCTGCAGCTGATGTTCACACGCCCATCATCTAGAGGCTTTGGAAACAGGACAGGAGCGGATCCTAAAGCTGACGAGAGGAGGAGAGACAGATGTTCAAATCTTCAGATACTCTCTACATACAGTAAGCATATTGTCTTACACACTAATTGTGTTCTGAATTTTGAATGTCTTTCCAGGGTCTTGAAACACTTCAACATGTACATTAGAGAGCTGCATTGGGATTGAAACAACAGTTTAAAAGTAGCCCAGTTCTGTCGAAAAAAAACGTGGACTTGGCTCGTGTTAGTAGACTGTTAGGTTAGGGCTAGTAGAATAAGTTGACATGCACTTGCAAAAAGTTACTTAAATAGTCAGCAGAATGTTCATCAAAATAAAGTGTTTGCAGATATTAAGGAGACAGGCTACTAATACCATGACTGCTAGTTGACATATAGTTATTGATAGTTAATAGAATGTCTAATATAGACTATCAAAGTAAAGTTTTATTTTTCAAATGAATTTATTTTCAAATAATTTATTTCTAATTTTTTTGTAAATATTGTTTACAAACATTGCAGCAATCGTTATGCATGGGATTTTTGGGCTGTCATGATCGTGAATATATCGTGAAATCTTGGGGAAAAAATCAAATTCTTATTTTCCTTGTGTTTTTCAATTCCTTTTTTGCCCAATGAATCATTGCATACCCTCAACGGCGAACCATAAGTAGGGTCTATGGTTTTTACCTGATCTCGAATCAGTTTTATAAATTTGTAGACATGTTTTTAATCTTTTAATTGGCCATCCATAAAACAAACAAAACATCTCAGGTTACTTATGTAACCATGGTTCCCTGAGAAGGGAACGAGACACTGCGTCCTCTAGGGTTCACTATGGAGAATGCCTTCAGCGTGACCGGTGTCTGAAGCATACATCTAAAAACGACAATAACATTGGCCGTTGACTGCCTATGACGTCATTACCCTGCGCGATACAGTATAAAAGGGCACCAGGATAACAGGTCATCCGTTTCTTCGTCTGAAGCTTGCGTCTTCCCCATGCCGAGCATGGCAAGAAACATAGAGGACGCAGTGTCTCGTTCCCTTCTCAGGGAACCATGATTAAATAAGTAACCTGAGATTTTCCCTTTTGAGGGAACTTCAAACTGCTTCCTCTAGGGGTTGCTATGGGGAACCCACCCACGGAACCATGCTGAGGGGAGTGCATGCCACGGCGAGCACTAAGTAACCAACTCTCTCTCAACTCAACTCTAAGTAACATAGCCATGGAAGTTGCCCCTAGGATGCCTTGACGGCTGTCAGTGACATTATCCCCTCCAGCCAAGGGCCTGAGCTGCATACCCTAAAACAACTTACCTGTTAAAGGCTGGGCTGGGAAGTCCAGGCCTAGGGCAGAGCTCAAGGCTTGGAATCAGAAGAAAGAGATTCCTTTAAGGGGTACGGCCAGGTGTCTAAAAACCACACCAGACCCTGGCCTGTCACCCAGGGGGGCTACTGCCGGCTCTGAGTGAGCTCGCTCAAAGAACTGACTCGACAGATCTTTGGTAGCAACACCCTGCTCAGAAATGTATCAGCAGAGATACATTAGTTGAGTGGAGCCCAAGGCAAGAACCAGGGCCTAAGCCAACTCAGAGAATGGGAACGAGCTTAACAGCGCATTACCCTTAACATACAGGATTTTAGAAAGTGCGCAGAATGCTTAGCGTGCACATTTACCACCATGTGGATTTTAGAAACAGAGGCTTAGCGTGTGCACTTACCATAGCATGGATTTAGGAACACCATTGCTTACAAGGTAACCGAGGCTGTATTAAGCAAGCCTAGGGGCCTTATGTGTGCATCTGCTCACAGACCACAAATGCTCAGACGGGAATGGCAGGCTTAAAGATAACCCTCTGAGGTGAGGGGAGCACTGCCTGGCTTGATCCGAATAGAGGCAGCTTATCAGGGAAGCAGCAAGTGGCACAAAACCTCCTGATGTCACTGCCACGGAGCTCAAGAGCGGAGGGTTCAATCCCTAGCGAGGAGAGAGAGGAACCCAGCTCGACCGAAGCGACCAATAGCCCAGGGTAGAGGACCTAACTCTAGAGTCGAGAGGAGGGCTCACCCAGTCTGCCCAGGACCGGCGAGCTCAAAGGGACCCTCCCGCAGTGAGGGGAGCACAGCCATGTCCAGGGCAGATAGATCGCAAATGGGACATCAGAAATGGGATCCAGCTAAGAGGGGATCACACATTCCAACAGGGGACAACAGGGTCCCAGCATAGAGGCAACTGACAGGAGCGACCAGAGATGGGCTAACACGTAGTCATGCAAATGGGTCCTACGGGAGCGTGCTCTAGGCTCTCAAACTGAAGCAGATCTTACAGCACATACTGGGAGCGACTCATAGTTAACCCTCACAGAGAGGGGAGCATTTCTCTTCTCGACCAGAAGGGAGGCGCTAGATTAGAAGGGGTTACCTAGCAGTGCCCAATATCTCGATAGAGAGCGTGGGTCCCGTATAACCAGACCCAATAGAATCTGAAGAAATTCAGACCCAATAACCATTCATGCATATAGAGCTTACTGCTCCTCAGAAGCAGAAGCACAAAGGAGGGGTTCCCACAGGAACACAAATCCCTCTTACCTCAGGGAACGCAATGTACTCCAGACACTCCGCAGAGGAGTAATTACTGGTTCAACCATAAGGGCAGTGTGACAGTGAGGAACCATCAGAGTCATCAAAAGAGTACTAGGGCCCCCCACCCCCCCCCCCCAAATGAGAGGGACTCACAGGTCCTAAGGGTGCAGCGTTATACTGGGGACCTGATGCTGGGAGGCTTCCTCAGAAGCCTAGGCTGCGTGTCCAAGCCGAAGATGAAGGCTATCACCAGCCTGGAGCCAGAACCGATGAGTGAAACCATCACTGTAATCGGTCAACAGCAGGAGGTCCTGACTTAGCAGGTGGGTCAAACCTAAAAGTCAGAAAAACAGAACAGGTCCGATTAGTGCTGCAGAGAAAGGCTAGCATCGAATACACAAGAACTAGCAGTAGAGTAGATAAAAATGGATCGTACTCACCACCCATGGCTCCCGCGCATGACTCAGGCTCATGGATATAGGCTGGAGGCGAAGTCCCAAGCCTGGACCTTCGTGGTAATGAAGGACTTAAAGGCAGCCTCCTTAAACTTCACGACATTCCTCGTAAGATGAGCATGTTCAATTCATGCTTATCCCTCACAAGAAATAAACAATGAATGCAGAGCGCATCCAACTCCCTCAAGAGCTGAACGCACTTGCTCTACACCACATACACACAGGCAGCACGTGAGCCGTGTGGAACTGCGGTCATCGGAGCAAAGCCTCTGGCAAGAGAACATGCACTCCTTGTCGTGCTTAACTTAACGCTAACATAAACAAACGGTCACTGAAGACGAAGAAGAGCATGACGTGTTATTCCGGCACCCTTTTATACTGTGATTGTGCAGGGTAATGATGGCATAGGCTGTCGCCGGCCAATGTTACTGTCGTTTTTAGATGTATGCTTCAGACACCGGTCACACTGAAGGCGTTCCCCATAGCGACCTCTAGAGGACGCAGTTCGAAGTTCCCTCGAAAGGGAACTGCAAATTAATACAAGAACACATTATACAGACACTTCATATTTAATGGTATTTGATGATTTGTTAATTGCATTTATATATATTATACTTTCAATAAACATTTGCATTTCGTTTTAAAAGCTGTTTTTATGCATGTTTTGGCCTGAGGTTCTGTTGCATTTACACAGTTTTGACCAGCAGGCGTCACCAGCGAGTGTCGTTTCGAGTGTCCTCAACCATAGTTCTCATTATGCAGGAGATAATTTTAATGTTTGCCTGAAGTATGGCTTTAATAAGGTGTAGATGCTTGCTTACCAGTGATTTTGAGAACCACCTCTTCACTCCCATATGAACTTTCTCCAGTCACATAGCAGTGAAAAGAACCATCATCTTGTACTCTGAGTTTGTCCAGCCGTAGAGAGACGTCTCCATCCTTCAGTCCACCAGACTGATCTGACCGCAGAGCCAAAGAGGTTCGGTTCCTGTACGGTTCCTCCTGGACGTCCTGGAGCTTCCCATGATTATAGAGCAGAACAGGGTTGCTGAACTGATCGTGACGGTACCAGCGGATCTCCAGAGCTTCAGCGTTCTCAGGAGGAGAGATCCAGCAGGGAAGAATCACTGTGGATCCCACATGAGCCGCTATAGGATCACCAGGAACCCCTACAGTGAACGACACTGAGAGACAGAGAATGAATTATTAATTTACTACAAATATTTAAGGTGCAGTCGAATTTACAATTGTTCTGCGAATTTTTCAGTCATTTTATTAGGGATCCACGCGATTGGGAATTCTGTGTGAGGGTGAAAGATTTTGAAACAGGTTCTAGTTTTTTTGTGTGCAATCTGCAGATAATAATAGTTATTTGCTCGTATTACTGTTATTTGGCTGGCTAGTTTTTTTAAGGAAGAAATCTGCTTGTATTTTGACTTAGTGTCACATTACCATAGCATAAGTACAGTCTATATGTAATAGTGCCATAATATCTAATAGAAATTGATCATGTATATGAATTACTCGGAAGCCATGAAACTAAATGAAATCCAAGCATGTTCTTACCTGCAGTCTCTATGAGGAGACTCACCACGACAATAATCGACAGCATTCCTGTGAAATACAGACAGACTCCAATAAAACAAACTCTGAGGGAGATTCTTCCAGAACAGGGTAGAGCTGGAAGTGTTGTAACACTGTCAGCAATATCATACACTCCCATCACATTTTGTAGCTTACAGTAGAAGTGTCATGTGACTGTGAGCAACATTGTAGCGTTCAAGACCAAAAAACTGATTTTCAGGAAAAAAAAGTATTTTTGATTAAGATTTTTTTTTCTTTTCATTGTGTTGTAGATACAATTATTTGACTTGCATACCCTAAGCTGTTTCTCTAGTTTAATTTGATACTTTGCATTCATGCTAACTTTAAACCCACATGCTAAAACAGCTAGCTATGCTGTGGCTGCTCGGGGTGGGTATAGGTAAAAACCCATTGAGTCCAGTTATCCAATCACATCCTCTGTTGTGGCTGTCATGTGAGGTTTTTGTTGTGCATCAAGGGATTCATGTAGTAAATGTGGTACATTTTTAGAATTGATGTGTGTTTTTATGTGATATTCCAAAAAATGTACATACAAATAGGTGGAGAGCAACATAGATAGTAACAGAACCTTTGTGTGACAGGAATACAGTACACACACACACACACACACACTCTCTCACTCACACACACACACACACACACACTCACACACACTCTCTCACGCACACACACATACACACACACACACACACACTCTCTCACACACACACAGACACAGACACACACTCTCTCACACACACACACACACACACACACACACACACACACAAACACACACACACACACACAACCACCACACACACAAGCAACAATCACACACACACACACACACAATCAAACACGGTTTTTTTTTTATGGTTTATGGGGACTCTCCATAGGCGTAATGGTTTTTATACTGTACAGGCCGTATATTCTATTGCCCTTTACCAAACCCTACCCCTAAACCTACCCCTCACAGGAGCCTTTCTGCATTTTTAGATTTTCAAAAATTATAATTATATTTATAAGCCTTTTGAATTACGGGGACACTAAAAATGTCCTCATAAATCACTCTTGTTGTAATACTATTCATACCAATGTATTAACAAATTTGTGTCTCATAACCCACAGTCACACACACACACTCACACACACACACACACTCACACACAACTCTCCCACTCTTTCACTCATACACACACACATACACTCTCAACACCAACCACGCATAGCCGACACCCCACCCCCCCAACACTCTCACACACCATCCCACACACACATACACACCCCTCTCTCTCTCTCTCTCTCTCTCTCTCTCTCTCCAAACAACACACGGCAATTATTTTTGTGATCAATTTATAATAAGTCTTAAAAGAAATACAATAAAATGTTTTTTGTCACTTTAAATAGTTACTCTATTCAAAACTGATAATTCTTTGTTTTTCAATAAATGTTTAGCATGAATTGGAAGTGTTTGTCTTATTTCATTAAACTGCCTCTCACTGTTCCATCTGTCCCCTGCGTTACAGCTCACCCAGCAGAGGATAGTCTGTAACGCACCTGTCCCCTGCGTTACAGCTCACCCAGCAGACGATAGTCTGTAACGCACCTGTCCCCTGCGTTACAGCTCACCCAGCAGAGGATAGTCTGTAACACATCTGTCTCCTGCGTTACAGCTCACCCAGCAGACGATAGTCTGTAACGCACCTGTCCCCTGCGTTACAGCTCACCCAGCAGAGGATAGTCTGTAACACATCTGTCTCCTGCGTTACAGCTCACCCAGCAGACGATAGTCTGTAACGCACCTGTCCCCTGCGTTACAGCTCACCCAGCAGAGGATAGTCTGTAACACATCTGTCTCCTGCGTTACAGCTCACCCAGCAGACGATAGTCTGTAACGCACCTGTCCCCTGCGTTACAGCTCACCCAGCAGAGGATAGTCTGTAACGCACCTGTCCCCTGCGTTACAGCTCACCCAGCAGAGGATAGTCTGTAACGCACCTGTCCCCTGCGTTACAGCTCACCCAGCAGAGGATAGTCTGTAACGCACCTGTCCCCTGCGTTACAGCTCACCCAGCAGAGGATAGTCTGTAACGCATCTGTCCCCTGCGTTACAGCTCACCCAGCAGAGGATAGTCTGTAACGCACCTGTCCCCTGCGTTACAGCTCACCCAGCAGAGGATAGTCTGTAACACATCTGTCTCCTGCGTTACAGCTCACCCAGCAGACGATAGTCTGTAACGCACCTGTCCCCTGCGTTACAGCTCACCCAGCAGAGGGTAGTCTGTAACGCATCTGTCTCCTGCGTTACAGCTCACCCAGCAGAGGTTAGTCTGTAACGCATCTGTCCCCTGCGTTACAGCTCACCCAGCAGAGGATAGTCTGTAACACATCTGTCTCCTGCGTTACAGCTCACCCAGCAGAGGGTAGTCTGTAACGCATCTGTCCCCTGCGTTACAGCTCACCCAGCAGAGGATAGTCTGTAACGCATCTGTCCCCCGCGTTACAGCTCACCCAGCAGAGGTTAGTTTGTAACAACTGAACTATTAACTCACTTAACCCACTTCCTCCACTGAATAAATAAATCAAAAAGGTTATTGCGACTTTTTATCTCACAATTCTGACTTTTTTATGACTTTATAACACGCAATTGCGAGTTATAAAGTCAGAATTGCGAGATATAAACTCTAAGAAAAAAAGTCAGAATTGTGAGTTAAAAAGTTGCAATAACGTTTTATTTATGTTTTTATTCAGTGGCGGAAACGGGCTTCCATGAGTGTTATTTGTAGCAGACAAATGTGGCTCTGGTTCCTGAAAGTTTGAGAGATCAAGCACAAACAACCCCAGAGTTACTGATGCTCAAGCTGAAAGTGTTACTACAACGCCTAAAATGATAAGAGAGACATAATCGATCACTGTTCAATGAAAAAAACAAACTCACCGGAGACAGACTCCTCCGTTACAGTAAATCACAGCTGTCAAATGTAATAAACCTGTAAATATAAACGGTGCAACAGACGCAGATCAGTGAGAATCCAAGTTTACTTTCATTTCTAAACGATCAGATGATGAATAACGCTTCATATACGTGTGACTCTGTAAGGTGTGTGTGTGTGAGTGCGTGTGTGAGTGTGAGACAGTGTGTGTGTGTGTGTGAGAGACAGTGTGTGTGTGTGTGTGTGTGCGTGTTACGAGGCGCGTGATGCGATTGAACGTGAAGCACATGATGGTTTGTCTGTAGAAAACATCACATGAGGGGAAAGCCTGAAATATGCTGCGCGTTAGATTATGAGAAGAAAGATCATCATTCTGTTCCCGCACTCGACGGATCAACAGCTTTGGGGAATTTTACATTTGAGTTCTCATGCTGTCTTTTTTATCATTATTAATAACAGTGTTGCATTGGAGTTCAGAGTTCATTTTAACTAGCAAAAGACCAAAAGAGTGACATATTAAGGAAAATGCTTGATATAACTTGCATGTTTGTGATGGAATTATTTACACCTCTACTATATCGCATTTATGCTGATCTCAACACTCTGATGGTCTCTTACTGACAGAGCGCCACCTACAGGCAGGTCAGGACACCTTCAGTTCATTGATAACTGAGACATCTCAGCTCTGTTTTTGTTTTGAATCTGATGTTAGAGTAGTTTGGTCACAACCCTTTAATGATTTGGTCCTAATCAGCCATAATCAAGTTATGAGCAACATGACTTTTCTTCGTTCTCTTATATTTTTATCTTTAAATGTATCACATCCTTCCTGGTTAGGAAACAATGTTGCATGAAACAGAAACTTCAGTTAATGAGTTTCTGACTCGTTTGCTCGTGTCCAAGAAGAGGAACATCAAGAAATCAATCGAGGACGAAGGTGTAGACCAACCTGCTGAACAGCGTCTTTGGACCGGTATCTCACGCTCTTCTGCTCTCGTGTCAAACTCATCAACTGTTCCTCACTTCAGAACACTTAGAATAAAGCACACAAGTCATGTGTCAAACCTTAAACTTACACATCAAATACAAATATTTCAGTCATGCGGATAACTGCGTTCACGTGCTGAGGTGATTATATCGTGTGCTTGTGCTCTCTGAAGCAGGACATGGTTAAACCTGTGCTAAATGAAGACATCTTTGTGGAGAGTTTTGCAGAAAACGTTGAGAAAATTTAAACATGTGAAAAGATGAAATGGATTCATAATTTAAAAAAATGTGTCTTTGTTTTGAGAACTGAATGAATGGTTTGGGAAACTGGGCCAGTAGAACTGTAAAGCATATTAAAACAGTCATATTAAGACACCATATCACTATATCATATCATTTCCATAATGGAAACCACGACTGTCTTAATGTGACTGTCTCTGGACATTCTGCTGAACGGCTCCTTCTGCACTTTTGACCATTTTATGTACAAGAAATCATTTCTCTTCTGTTGATGGTGTTGCCTCCATGAGTTTCCTCGAGAATCTTGACCCAGAATGTTCCTTGCTCAGTAGAATTAGTTCAGTTGAACAGACTTCTGTTCTATTAGTGTCATTTTACACCTCACAAACCGAGCAGACATGAGGTGAATTCAGGAGAGTTCAGTCGATTTCCTCTCAGACTCACCAAACCTGTTCTATCCATGTTTTCTTCTGCTTCAGCGCACACGAGTCACTTCAGCTGTTACAGTTCCTGTGAGTATAGCAAAGAACAAACGTCTTCCTCAGAGTTTCCTCCTCACAGTCTAAAATCAGAGAAAATATCAATGGAAGGTTTAATTATCAGTGTGTTTCAAAAATACTCCAGAGTCCATACTTTGTAAACCACATTACGCTTGAACCCTTTCAGACAGAGAGACAGAATATCTGATTAAATCATTAGAATGTTCCAGACACGAGCAGTGTCTTCTCTACATTAATGCTGTTTGATTGTTAGTAATGACACAGACAGCAGCAGGTCTCTATTGGCAGCTTTTAACCTGAAAAACTTTCGCAAAGGTTTTGACAGTTTGACACAGCATCCTAAAAATGTTTAGTGCAATGATCAAAGACGTCTGTCTAGCACATTTAAACATCGATTTACTCATAGTGTTGATTTAGATATTGTTTAAGGAGTTATACTTCGGGTTTTATGTGTATGTGAAGGGCTGCGTACAGTGGCGTGACCGTGATGCAGATTTCATCACCAGAATAATTTGTGCGTACTGTACATGTGTCACACTTCTACTGTCGGAACGAGTAGCGAGGAGACGCAGGAGTAACTCAAATTCACAAATTTTAATGAACAGGGTAACACAAGATGACGTTTAGACGTTTAACACTGGACACTAGACAAGGGAAAACACTGGGCTTAAGAAACTGGAACTAAACGAGGGAATTAACAAGACACAGCTGAATCAAATGGAACTCAATGGGAACAGGAACAGGAACAGGAAAACCAAATATGGGCAAGAAACATGGGAGAAACTAGGTCATGGAAGGCACATGGGGAGAAAAACACAAGACACAGGAACACAGGGGCAGTAAATGGGAGTGGACACAGCACAGCTGATTTTTTGTACCCATGCGATAACAGACAGCCGCATGACAAGCGTTTGTTGTGAGGGGTTATGAGAGCGCAGCAACTTCAGTTTCAAAAGGTACAAGATATTTATGGTTATCCACCTTTTTCTTGCCGTAAAAATGGGCATTGGTAAATTCTATGGGTCTAGCTTCCGGTCTCATACGCGTCCAGCTATTTTAGCTGTACAAAACAGTTCGTTTCGCTGCTTGATATTGGAAATTTGTGTGTCTTACCATATTATTATAATGTATTATCTTAATTATGAACACAATGTAGTGCAAACAGTTTTACCGTTTACTGCTGTGTGATTCGCTCGTTATTACCTAGGCGGCTAATGAAACCGGAAGTTAACTCATAGAATTACTTACGGCGTTAAGAAAAAAGTGGGAGTGGATAACTTCTGGAGAAAAATAGAGCAGATGCTGGACAAAGATGAAGCTTTCTAGAGCGTATGTGTCGACTGTATGCATACGCCAGCGTACACGAACAAAAACAATGCATACTTTTGGACTTAAGTTCTCATGTTCAGGCTTGGCATCACGATTTTGTAGTTTTTGACTCACCTGTAATTTTGAGGTCTTCACTGCCACATGAACTTTCTCCACTCACATCACTGTGCAGCATAACAAACCCTCAGTTACTCTCTATATGACCATATATAACATAATCCTACACTGCCTGGCCAAAAACAAGTTGCACACTCTAATATTCCATTGGACTGCCTTTAGCTTTGATTATATTGTGCATTCGTTGTGGCATTGTTTCAACAATGTTATGCAACATCACAGCATTTATTTCCATCAAGAGTTGCATAATTTTTTGGCCCGAGGTCTGTAAAACTGATAGCTGGGAAAATTAATCTTTGTTATTGTCGTCTTGCATCAATATGAATCTCTCTTGGTTTTATAAATAAATGTATTTCAAATAAATACCCCAAAGTGCAACGATCATCATAATAAGTGTTTGGCCTTAACCAAACATTTCACACATCATGTTGCTCCATCAGTAAACAGTCAAAGGAAATGCAAATATGTTTGGTATATCATATTTTTGAACCAGGGAAAAAATGTAACGTTCCTAAAGGATAAAGTCTTTTAGCCATGTAGTAGCGCCATTAAGGGCCGAGCGAATCAGCAAATCTGCATTTACATCAATTCATGTAGCAGATGGTTTTATCCACAGTGACTTACAAATGAGGAAAGAGCCAACAATAACTACAGTACACAGCATCAGGTTTAGAACAGAGACTGGGATATAGTATATGGAATAGTGGTTTTAGTAAGTTTCTTTATGTTTGTGTATTAGTTGAGTGCTTGAGAAAGATGAAGACTGTAAAAATAATTCCTCTCTGCAGACAGAAGATGAATGTGCACCATTTATTCAGTTAAATGGTTCCATTGTTTAGTACAAAGTGAATACAAGTTAAGTAGGCTATACTCTACCAGATTTGACTACATGCACATAATCACATACATAAGAGTATTTATATCACCCATAAATATATATTCAGGAAAGATTAGATGTGCAGCACTGGATTTGGTCTTGTCATGTGATACTGTAGGATTGTTGTGGTATCTTGACTTTTGTTGAACTGATGGCATTGCATTCAAGCTGCACACTTTATCAGAGGTCTTCAGACCTGCTCCTGCAAAGTTTAGGTTTAACCTGCTGCAGAAAGGAGTTTTTTGTAAGATGCTTTTTATCACTTAATTAGAAGCACTGTTACATCGTCTGTTACATGAACAGACATGCAGAAACTTATTACAGACACTATAACATCAGGAAATCAAAGGTTCTACAGCAGAGACAGGCAACAACACTAGTCCTGCAGAGTTTAGACAAGCATAGCTCCGTCCTAAATCAAACACACCTGCCTGTAATTCTCTAGTAATCCTGAAGACTTCGGTTAGGTTGGGATCGGAGCTAAACTCTGCAGGACGGCGTTGTCCATCCCTGTTCACACACACTTGACCAAATACCTGAAACACATCATGTAAGTAGACTGGGAATCAAACTCATGAAGATTAGTGTTTTTGTGCTCATACTGTATGTCCAGATTAAACACACTGGATTAGTCAGTCAGGCGTCTGAGCTGTTATTGCTCAGTAAAGGTTGACTGGATTGAGGTGATTCTACAGGTTCTGGATTATCACTGGACTCTGCAGCTGATTCTGCAGGTTTTGGACAATCCAGGATTCTAAGTGGACTCAGATCACCTGCACCAGGATTGAAGAGAGGACTGACTGATCCAGAGAATCTGCTGCTGATGGTCAGGAGATGTTTACTCTCTGTGACGTTGTAAAATGACAGCAGACCCTCATCATAATCGAACAGAACTCCCAGTCGCTCAGGTCTCGGTGTCAGTGAGAAGCTAATCGATGGATCAGTGTTGGTGTAAAAGCCATGAGGACCGTCTGAACACAAGAACCAGAAACCAGCTGATGGAGTTAAAGCAGATCTGTCTCTTGAACGAAAATGTCCATGTTTCACCACACCGATTAACCAGAAGTTTTTGGGAGGGTAAGATGAATGTACCAGCTGTACCTCCCAATAGTGACGACCAGAGGTGAATCTTTGGGCTCCGAATGCACATAATTGAAATGGAAATCCCTCTCCAGTGTGCTGATAATCTTTACTGTCCCTCACGATTTTACAGTCCTTAGAAAGCGTCAGATCTGGATGTAAAGCCTCACGGTCAATAGTGATCTCAACTGTGAGGAATAAATACACGAGCAACAGTTATTAATCCTCATGTATGAGATGATGTTTACACATATGATGAAATATATGAGTACATAACTGAGATGATGTCATACCTGCATGTTTCCTCAGTTCTTCTATATTTATGTCCTCCACAACTACAATAAAAATAGATATAATTTGTGAGTAAAAACTACAGCCATAATTGAAAACTTCTACAGTATACAACAGAAATGAGTCTGTTATGGAAAGTAAATAACAGTAATAATGATAAGTGAATAGTTGTGTGACAGTGGGAGTGTCACACAAGATGCTCTTTATTCTGATAGAATAACTGATGAAATATGATAAATGATGTGATAAATTGTAAAAAATACCAAGCATTTTCACTGATGCTTTCAGATCTCTGCATGTCACTGTGTGAAATAACCTGGTTTATAAATATATGTGCGTGTAGAGTTCAGTGTATTTCCACACACAGCTGCAATATTCCCTGATAGCAACAGACTCTGGGGCAGCTCCGCTGTACTGTCAGACTCTGCTCGGTCATTCGCCCAGAACATGCCCCGCTCCGGACAGCGCACTGTCAGTTAGTGGACTCATTACGGACGCTGCGCGGATTAGCGACCCGGACCCGGGTTTATTCTAGCAGTCGTGTCTCTGAAATCAGATCCTCCTCAGAGTGGAACAAGCTGCGGCCGGCTGAACACGGCAAGAACACTGTTTAAATATGCTTAGGCCTATATGTACAGTTGCCAGTAACATTAAAGTTAATAAAGTAATGAATTGCTTTGTTGGCATTTTTAATTGTGAAATTGCATTGTGGAACGCAATTTCACAATTAAAAATGCCTGTTTATATATATATAAAAAACATTACAAGATAAAATTTCGTTAATCTAGTATAATACTACCAGTTAAAATTTTTTGAACAGTAAGATTTTTTAAATGTTTTATAAAGAAGTCTCTTCTGCTCACCAAGCCTGCATTTATTTGATCCCAAATACAGCAAAAGCAGTAATATTGTGAAATATTTTTACTGTTTAAAATAACTGTTTTCTATTTGAATATATTTTTAAATGATTTCTGTGATGCGCAGCTGTATTTTCAGCATCATTCCTCCAGTCTTCAGTGTCACATGATCTCAGAAATCAGTATAATAGGCTGATCTGCTGCTCGAGAAACATTTCTGATTATTATTATTATTAAGTATTAATGTTTTTTGAGCAGCAAATCAGAAATTTAGAATAATTTCTGAAGGATCATGTAACTGGAGTAATGATGCTAAAAAATATATAGTTGAAATCACAATAAATTACATGTAAAAAAATAAAATAAAATTAGAAAACAGTTATTTTGAATAGCCTAGTAAAAAAATTTAAAAATGTACTGTTTTGCTGTACTTTGGATCAAATAAATGCAGGCTTGGTGAACAGAAGAGACTTCTTTAAAAAACATGAACAATCTTAATTAATCTTTTAATTGGCTTAGAAATCAGATAACTGCTGGACAATAACTAATAATAATGATTTGTTTATATACTACAAACACTTTTTTTATCACATAAGGCAGAATAGTTTCTATACTATAATAAATGCTATGTCAATTAGCACTGCATTGTTCATATACTTTATTTATTACCTGGAGATGACTTGGCAAACACAAATAAACCATATATTGTCACAATCGTATGTATAATGTCTTCATGTTTCCAAACGTTTCTGTTTTTCTGAAAACGACTACAACTTTCTGCGGGAGAGCGCCTCCGGCTTCGAGTATAAATGTAACACAGACTGCATGAGTGTTTAGCGCTCCGTGATGTTTATCTCGCCTTATTCTGGGTCCGAATAAAACATCAGATCATGCACAGACTATCATGTCTCTTTCAATTTAAATCTATATTTATTCACACCGACTCTTGAAAACCTCTATGCGAACACACTTAAAAAAAAAGTGCGGGGGACGAATTTACGTGATATTAAAAGTGGGGGGGACACGTCCCCCACGTCCCCTGCGTAATCTACACCCCTGATCAGGCCTATTTAATGTTAGACGGGATTTTATGTGAGACACGGTAACGTTAGTCCTGAGCGTATATGTAACGTTTACATATACATACATACATGCAGGATAACTGCAGGCGATATTATGCTATATTTTTCATTTAATTTTGGTTCTGGAATATTAGCTCAAGTCTATTTTTGTATATATTTTGACGAATATATTCCTCACCTCTTGTAATGTTGTTTCAGATCATTTATATGAAATGAAAAAATACTAAGATACAGTGTGTGTGTGTGGTGCGTGCGTGGTGCGCGTGTGCGTCTTGTGTGGTTGATGTGGTTCTTCACAGCTCATTCAAGTGCTCCAGTCTGGTTTTTGATTCTACTTCATCCTTCGATATTCTACTTCATCTTTAAAAGTAAGATTAAATTACTTTTTAAAAGAGTACATTTTTAAAAAGAGTTTTAAACTTGATTTAGCCAACTAGTTTGTCAAATACTGACAATGAAACACACTTCAGCTTTTAACGTGTAATAACCTACTTTTACATCCTACATTTAACAGTAATCTTTGCTATGAGATGTCATGAAATTTTGTATGAAATGTGCTTGTGTGATTACAGGTGCTGTGAGGAAAGTCAGCACCGATACTTGTTACTTATTTCAATGTTTTGTCGCACTCTTGTCCTAAGGTTATCATAGTGAGCCGGATCCGGTCTGTATCCAGATCAGATGATGGACCTGCAACCGGAGACGACCACAACACAGCCCTGAATGTCAGCGAAGACCACGACTGGACTGACATCAGCACAGATCCTCAGCAAATACCACGGGAAACAGACAAGTCCTCAGCTCAGAGCCCTATGGCCAGCAATGAACGTGTCAGGCCAGGAGCTGCTAGGACCACAATGCAGTTTTATCCTGCTTATAGTCACTGTTAATCCAGTCGTCCACTACTGGCTAAACGGCAGCCCTGCTGGACAGACTACAACTTCTCCTCTGATCAAATGACAGCGTGACGTATCCTGATCTTCAAGCAGCAGGAGCTGGATGAAGTATTCTGAATGACATCAGTCCACAATCTCACTAGTGATGCAGCCTGAGATCATAATCACACCATCTTTGTTCATTTATCCAGAGGAGAGCTGAGCCGACTGCTCCTGGTTTCTCCCAAGCTGTTTTTCCTTCGTTTCAGTCACCTGCTGGAGTTTGGGTTCCACTGTCACCTCTGGCTTGCTTAGCTGGGGTTTAAAAGACACTGAATATTCAAGAATAATATTGATTTGATTGTACTGACACTATTGCATAATGACAAGACTTGAACTGAACTGAGCTGGATTATGATATCGCTGTTTTCTCCAGAGCTGCTTTATCGCCAAAACTGTTTCATAATGCATTAATTTTGCAACATTTTCACTGATATTTATTAAATCAATATCAAGCTGACACAAAGTAAATAATGAAACTTTTGTGTTCTATAAAATTCCTTATAGCTGAATTGAACTAATTCATTCGTAAAAATTTAAAATAACTGTTGTCTTTTTAGAGGTAAAGTTTTTCATTAAATAAAACAATGTTTTTGTACAATTTGTGGTTGCATTTTATTTTATATTTTTCTTCATGCAATTACCTACTTTTTATACAGTGTTTCATTATTACTGGCCAAGGAAAGTTTAGATTTTTTTTCAAGTTTTGAATGATTTTAAGGTTTATTGATATTAATAAAGGGAGACATATTACACTTTTATAGAGCAGTCTAGTCTATATAATGATTGTCGGCTCTATTTGAGATATTTCCATAGCTAGTTTTGGCCAGATTACCCATTTTAAATAAGGTATAGACCCACTAAATGAACGGGTCCGGATCAGATCCGGTCCGGATCCGTAATTCTTATCTGTTCCGGATCCTTGCGCTGTGCAAGTGGACTCTGATACGGACCCGTTTTGCGGATCCGCTCCGGAGTCATTTTGCTATCTGGGTAGCCACGTCATTCATTATGGTTAAATTTTCACAAATCATGCCATAAACTTTCATAAGAGCACTAGACAAAGTTATTGTAGTTATGTATTGTTGCAATAAACAACTGATAAAAGTATCCACCCTTAAATATAGTAGAGCATTAACACATTTTGATGCAATAAATAGGGTATGATTTAAAAATCCAAGTGTGTTTGTGTTGTTCTTACCTGAAGTCTCTACGAGGAGATTCACCAGTAAAACAACAATAATCCACAGCATTCCTGCAGACAGACTCCAATAAAACAAACTCTGAGAGAGATTCTTCCAGAATAAATCACACGAGAGACATAATCGATGCTCAGTGAGGAAGCAAACTCACCGGAGACCAAGAGCAATCAAATCTATTCAGATATAAGCAGTGGGAATCCAAACGTGCTCCTGACTTTCCTCCAGTTTTACTTTCACTTTCTGAACATAAGGTCAGATGGCGCCTCAATAAGACAGTCACCAGATGAAGAATAGCGCTTCGTATTCGGTGTGATTCTGTTAGATGGGATTTTGTGTAATGTTACTTGCGTAGGCTATGTGTGGAAAATCTACACTTGCCGCTTTGACACGTATGAGATTGTTTTTCTCATTTTGTCTTGTTATATTGACTGTAGAAAAATATATCAAGAGGGAAAAGCCCTATGTGATATCAATAGTGTGACAATAATAAGCAGAACTGACGGCCAGCTAGAAGAAGCTTCTTCATTCTGTTCCTGTGTTTGATGGATGAACATCTTTTGTCATTTTTACCTTGATTTGTATAGCTCTTTATACAAAGCAGCTTTACAGAGTTCAGCAGGACAATAGTTCTAGAAGCTCCCGCTGTGCAATTCATTGGTAAGAAATGAGGGATGTTGCATCTATTCAACTAATTGTTTGTTCATTAGTAATATCAAGAATAGGGCTGTAATCGCGATGATAACTACGTTCAAAGCGGCAATTAATCGTTCAAAGTCCACTTATGTTATTCTGCACGCTTAAGACGTGTTTTTTCTTTCTACAGCTTATCTTACGGGTTTTTCCATTGTTTTAGTTGCAGTTTTAGTAGCCTATAACATTATAATACCATAGATATTTGTACTTTTTTTAATTTAAAGAAGAAACCCATGTATAGTTGACATTTAAGGCTTAGTACACTCTTAAAAATGCTGGATTGTTTCAACCCAACTTTGGGTCAAATATGGACTAACCCAAATTTAGGGTTAAAAATGTAATTAACAAATGTTACCCAGCAGCTGGGTTTGTCCATATTTGACCCAAAGTTGGGTTGAAACAATCCAGCATTTTTAGAGTGTAGGCTCCTATAGAAAAGCAGTGAAAGTTTTTCAGGAAGAGCTTGTTTATTTTCATATAAAAAATATGGAATGCAGTTGCTTCAAACATCATTCAGTGTAAATGGTGATAATCATAATCGCAATTACAATTTCAAGGGAATAATCGACAATTGGGATTTTTGTCATGATTGTGCAGCCCTAATCTAGAATAAATGTCCTATTTTAAAACCCCTATTGTGTTGTATATAGCGTGTGTATATAGCGGATCGGAGAATACATGGATCTAGTTTATGTGGTACAGTGTGGTGAAGAGTGACTGGACCCGACCGGACCTGCTGTCTGATTGTGAGGTGCCACAACTGTGATCTGTGTTAGAGAAGGAAAGAGTAACAAAGCATTTTACGTTCATTGGAAGGTTTACAAAAGTGGACCCAAAAGTTGCGTATCAATCAAATCAAGTTTAGATCAAGTGTCTGTATCTGTGGGATCATTTCACTTCACTAACCTCACTTTTCTTCTTCATGTCTGAAGTCTCAGTTTGTTTGAATCAGCTTGTGTTGTGGTCGTTTCTAGTGGATGAATGAAGTGAGTTCACAAGAAAAGCTCTTCACAGCATTTAGATTACTGATTTATTTAATGTGGCTTTGCTAACAACGCCCCTTAGCTGTTATAAAGTCACTGTAAACCACGGCTTCACGCGGCTTATTGCTTTATTATTAATTCTGTAAATCCATCCGCCCGTCCATCTATCAGAAGAGTTATTTATACTGGAGCTCTTCAGGGTCTTAGGTTATGTATGTGTACTGTTCACAACTCAGATTCTTACCAGCAGCTACAGAATGGCACGGAGAGAGCGCCATCTACAGGCAGGTGAGAAATCATCTGAGTTTGATCAATACTGTAACTGTTAAAGCACAACCTCAAACCAAACCTAAATAAGACAAGAAACTCATAGTTTTCTCCTAATTAGGCATTCATTAGAAGTGTGTCATGACATTGTTTCCCTGACTTTGATTTTCTGTCCATGATGTTCAGCTAAAACTATGACTATAGAGATCACTGCTGCACTGTAATGCCTCCTGGATCATTCCGTATTAATGAATAACTGAGAATATATAATCACTCAAGCACACATTATAACCAGCTTAGAGGAAAACACTGGTTAGCAATTAGAAATCAGTCCCTGTGTTTACTTTTCTCAGTTTTGTGTCCAGCAGAAAAGCTAATGCCAAAACCCTTGCATGATCCTCGGGTGTTTTCTCTGGCCGCACCCACATGTTTTCTGTTTTAATCTGGACGTGTTTAGCCATTTAATCACCTTTAAGATCTTCTGACGCAGAGACTGAAGGACCGGTTCAGCAGGGCCTTCAGATCTCAGTGTCTCTGCTGGGGAAGCTTCATCTTCGACCGTAAGATCATGTCTGAAGAACCAGCTGCTGTAGGGATTTCACATAGAGCTTTGCATTCAGTTTGACCAGGTGTGAGTGTGGTTCCAGACTGAATCTCTATAGGGGTAAGAGTGGATTTACTCAGTCTTTTTTTGATGTGCATATGCATTACATTGGAGCTCTTCAAATGCAGAATGAAGCTAAATTCAGATACGCAAAAAAAAAAAAAAAAATATATATATATATGTATGTATGTATGTAAATATCACACTCAGGGCAAGAGTTACTTACTTACAGTAAGTTGTCCCTTTGACAATCAGGCACAAGCACAGTGCATGGACTATTATACAGTAGAGTAAATGCATGTCATGCGTAATGAACCAGAATTTACAGTTTGAATGTTCATTGCTGAGATTTTACACTGATATACATGAAACCGTGCACAGATGACACCAGTACATCTGCTGACCTGATGATATCAAACACAGAGCGCTGTGTGTTTGTGAGCGTGATGTGTGTGTGTTACATCTGTTAGACGCTCTTTAACCCCTGTAATCACACTCAGACTGTAATAATAGCACATGACACGGTTCATTGTCCCTCTTCACTTGCTCTAACGAGGTTTAACGAGGCTTAAGCAGACGGAACGGGAGTGAAGGACAGTGGTGGGGTTTGATTCATGATTTCTCTCAAGCTCAACACTCGTGTGTCTGTGTTTCCTACATCTCTTTCAGATCCCATTCTCTCCTAGAGCGCTGAACACAGATTATATTTCAAATCTGAGTTCTGATGTTTTATATGAAATATAAAAACTGTTCTCATTCTGGGGTTGTTTTCAAAATAGTTTTTAAAATTCAAATAATTAAAATTAGAATTTAGTTTTGGTGTTAATTATTTAAAAATTGGTAATCGGTTAAGATTGCAAAAGCTCATATAATACCCAGTTTGCCCTTTAGGGGTCACCTTTTCAGGCTCTGTTTTGTAATCTATTCTCAGTTTAAACTGCATCAGTGTGGAGATGAGTGTTTGCTGAACCTGAACTGAGGTTGTTGGATCTCTTTGTGTTACTGTCATCAGATGTGATGTTCTGACTGATGTAGTCTCTTTGAGTCGCTGACAAACACGCTTCTCAACTGATGGCTCATGACATTGTGACAGAAACACCAATGCCCAAGTGAATAAAAAAATAAATTAAAAAAGGGGGTTGTACAAAACAGATTTTTTCCCATGAGATTGTTTAAAAATGTTTTTAATTTGCAAATTTAATAATTTAATATTTTGCAAATTAAAGCATTAAACTGAGTGAAAATGAATAATGAAAAACTAAAAACCAAATAGAAATCTGCTTCCTGTACTGGTTAAAACTAACCAGTTAAAGTTAAAATGGAAAAACTAAATAGCAAACGTTATGCTGTGTAAAAATGGACAATGAAAAAAGGTATGTGTGAGAGAGAGAAACTGACTAGGAAACATTTTCATAAGATTATCTTAAAATGTTTTTATTTGCACATTTAATCATTTGCAAATCACAGCGTGAAGATGAAGTGAAGGTTAGCACTAAATTAAATGTTTACAGTTAATTATCTATGCTGATAAAGTGAGACTGAGAATATAAAAGAGAAGCACAAAAGGAAACAGTGATGATGCTGTTGATTCTTGAGTGATTGTTGTGTGACCCACAACATGTGATGGAAACTTGGATTGAGTCAAGAAGCTTTAATCTGAATGTTCAAAAGAACGCTTGATTCTTTCCTCCATCAGATCATCAGCTCTTATAACAACCGCATACACAAGCATGATGAGCTAACATGATCTCTCTCTGTGTTTTCTGTCAGGAGCGAGAGCTGTCTCAGGCGGAGCTGGACGTGAGTATCACACCTCAGATCATCACATCTCATCTCATTCCATCCCATCCAGATCATCACATCACATATGAGATCATCACATCACTGATCATCACATATCAGATCATCACATCACATATCAGATCATCACATCACACCTCAGATAATCACATCACACCTCAGATAATCACATCACACCTCAGATAATCACATCACACCTCAGATAATCACATCACATCACTGATCATCACATATCAGATCATCACATCACATATCAGATCATCACATCACATATAATCACATCTCAGATAATCCCATTACATATCAGATAATCTAATCACATATCATATCAGAGCATCACATCACAGATAATCACATCACATATCAGATAATCACATCACACCTCAGATAATCACATCACACCTCATATCATCACATCACACCTCAGATAATCACATCACACCTCAGATAATCACATCACACCTCAGATAATCACATCACACCTCAGATAATCACATCACACCTCAGATAATCACATCACACCTCAGATAATCACATCACACCTCAGATCATCACATCACATCTCAGATCATCACATATCAGATCATCACATCTCATCCCATCCCATCCAGATTGTCACATCACATATCAGATCATCACATCACATCATAGATCATCACATCACATATCAGATAATCACATCACACCTCAGATCATCACATCACATCTCAGATA